>PVIH01004557.1:0-138111 GCA_004025045.1 Sigmodon hispidus
AACTGGATTTGACCAGGAGTGGTGACTGATCCAAGCATTATTGGATCAGTGGGACCATAGGACTGTCTGCTCCCTGCCCAGCGAAGGGATGGGGAGTTGCAGAGAAGAGAAATGTCAAGATGTGTTGGGAGGGGGAAGGGACCTTGAATGAGGATATACAGGGATGGGAAAAAAAATTTCAGAGGGAAAGCTGAACACAGTAAATTTATGTGTAGCAATCTTATTTGTATTACCACCCTTGATATGCCATGCTTATGATTCTTATCCTGTTCATAGTTATTGTTAACTTTTCCTCATTTTAAATTTATGTTACTTTTTTTGTTAAATATAAAATAAAGAAGGAAAAAAAAAGAAAATACAATGGGCAAATAAAGACACCTTTCTAAAATTAAAAAAAAAGAGAGATTTTCTCCTCACAGCAGGACTTAAAGACAAGCCCAGTGTGCAATCCAGATACAGAACCATTTATAGATGGGAATCAAAGCCTACAACATGGAAAACAGTCTCTTTAATCAAGAGACTCAAAGCAACAATATATCAAGAAAGAAAATTTATCTTGGGAGACATATTAAAAACAGAGACCAAATCCTATAGCTCCTAGAAGCTGTCTGGGCAGCCCAGCTATGGCAGTGGCATACTGATAGGCTCACACAAAGAGTCAAGGTCAAGTCAATGAAGACACAGGCCAGCAGTCCCTTGCCATTACCCACTTTCAGGGAATGTATCTTAATAACCGATAAAAAAGGGTTCCTAAAAGTCAGAAAGACTGGCTGATTACCATGGGTAGGAAAATACTAATTCCTGAGATGACAGCTCCTGGACTTGTCCTACAAATTCATGCAACAACATATCTGGAAAGACTGCCCTACAAGAATTGCTGCAAAGATATATGGTGATCCTGAGGTTGCCAACATTGATCCAAGACAGCAAAGTCTATCTGAAATGCGCTTGGAATAATCTCAAGCAGGAACCCAAGGTCCCACACTTGGCACAAAACAGTGGCCCTATGCATTTGAACATCTGGAAGTAGGAATGGATTTTGCTGACATCAACCCAGCAGAGGGTACCTTCACATGCTGGTTGTGATGTACACTTTTCTGAGCTGGGTAGAAGCTTTTCCTACACACACAATTTACTCAAAACTTTCACACATGCTCCCACCCCCAGTCCTTAGACATGAGTTCAAGCCCAGTCTGGGCTACAGAGTGAAGCTTCCTAAAAGGGAAAAAGCAATAAGACAACATTGACAGCAAGAAGAAAGAAAACGGGAGCATTTTAAAGTTATTCTACATGAAAGAAAGGAAACAACTGAGACAACTTCACAAGGCCACGGGACTAACAACAGACACACAGAAAACCAACCAACCTAAACAATTGTTAAGCATCAATAGAGTTGATAAACATGTGACTAAATGATGGTGGAAACAAGACACAGATTATCATAGTAAGTAATAAAATGTGGGTCACTGGGAATGGCCAAGCTCAGAAACATACACAACAACAGAAAATATGGTGAGCAGACTAAGGTCAATAAACAGGAACTGGGGTGAAAATTATCATAACTCCAGTCCCAGAGGATCTAAAACCTTCTTCTGGCCAGATACGCACCAGGCATGCATAGACATACATGCAGACAGAACATGCATATACATAAAACAAATACATAAATACTTTTAAAAAACAGCAAAATGATTTTTTTCTCAAGCACTGTTGTTGGACAGCCCCTATAAACCTAGCAGCCATGAGGTTCTGCAGATGTACAGCCTGCCTGCCCTGGAATATTTTTCTTTCAGTTTTTAGTTTGTTTGTTTTATTTTTTAAGATGCAATTTCTAAGGAGTCCTTGATGATACTTGTGACTCAATGAAAATATCACCATTAAGATGTCCTGAGAGGACAGTCTTTTCTCCCTTCAAAGATCAATATGATTCTAATCTCCCAGTCTTAAAATAAAAGTCTACATTTGTGAGAGCTGGAGAGACAGCTAAGTGAATAGGAGCACTAGTTGCAGAGGACCAGGGTTCCATTTCCAGTACCCATATGGCAACTCACAACCATCTTTAACTTCAGTCCCTGGAGATCTGATGCCCTCATCTGGCCTCTTTGGGACCTGTACCCATTTGGTGCACAAACATACATCCAAGCAAAACATCCACACACATAAAGTTTTTTTTAAAAAAACAACCTTCTGAGATCATTTAGTAGTGTTTTGGGCTGGTCACTTCAGGAGCTCAGCCCTCTCTCAGCAGCCATTAATTCTGTACTTCTCATCTAGGAGTAAAACCTTGTGATATTTCCCCTATGTATAATGTCTTAACCTTAAGGTTTACGTTTGACCTCCACACACAAATATACACATATTCATTCTCACACACACACACACACACACACACACACACACACACAAATACAAATAAAAAAATCAAATGAAAATGCTAGAAACAAACCAGACATAAAAAGAAAAGAATTCTTGTGAAAGGCTCATCAGTAGATTTGACACACTGCAAGGCAGAAGCAGTCCATTTTAAGACAGATAAATAGAATCTACCCAAAAATAACACTAAGAGATTGAAGGATAGGAACAAAAAAAGATGGCTACCTGGAGTCCCATGGGAAGCAAAGGAGAATAGCCAAAATAAATAATGCTTGAAAATGTTCCAAAAATTATTAGAGATGACAAAGAAAATATCTAAAAACATCAAAAGTTCCCCACACCCAAATCAGAATAAACATATTTTAAAATATCTATAGATTGCTTTCAGTCTTAGTCAGTGCATCTGCCAAACAAAATCTCACACATCGAGCAGTTTTGACAAGAGAGATTTCTTTCTCATACTTCTGGGGCAGGAAAGTCCACTGTCAACGTGCTGGTTTGTGGACAACAGGACCTGGTGTGGCCTTTCTTTGCACACAAGTCAGAAAGAGAGCTGGCACCCTCATATTCTCCCATAGTGCCACCAATCCCACCCTTATGACACCATTCAGCCTGAAGAACCACTCAAAAGCCTCATTTTGGGGCTGGAGAGATGGCTCAGCGGTTAAGAGCACCGTCTGCTCTTCCAGAGGACCCGGGTTCAATTCCCAGCACCCACATGGCAGCTCACAACTGTCTGTAGTTCCAGTTCCAGGCAAACACCAAGGCAAATAAATAAATAAATAAATAAATAAATAAATAAATAAATAAATAAATAAAAGTTTAAAAAAAAAGCCTCATTTCCAAAACATTCTCATTGAGGATTAAGGCTCCCACATCTATATTTGTGGGACAGAAGGATCACCTCTCTGCATATTCTATACTGAAAATCAAAGAGAAAGCTTTAAGGAAGCCAGAGAATCCATGATTGTGAAGAGAAACAAAAACAAAAAGGCCATGGAGATAATTGCAATGGTGTATTTTTTAAAGGGAAGGAAGGAAAAAAAAAACAGCTCAGCTTTACAACCTGAGAAGATAATTCAAAGAAGATGATGATTAATTGAAACTAAGCAAAATCCAAGATGGTTCCTTGCCCACAGATAATCTCTGCAAGAAAAGATCTGTGAAGGATTACACAGAGAGGAGCTGAAACTATATTTGTATGGGGGCCACACAAATCTATGCATGAGATCCACACAGAGATTTGTTCACACATACAAGTGTGTATAAAATTGGGAAAGGTTAAAGAAAACTGTTAATTCCAATTTATTGCATGTGTATAAAATATAATTGTAGTAAACAACTGGATGACAAATGCATGGATCATTTTTAAATGTCTGGCAGCTTCCTATGAGCCTACAATTACATAGGATTAAAAGGTTTTTATACCATGCACAATAGTTTTGAAATCTTGAAATCAGGATAAATTTAACACAGTATGGCTAATATCTGCAAGACATTAATGAGATAAAGAAAATTTCCATTATCTGGGGAGACATACTTACTCTGGGATTCAGAGGCTCTATCTTTAAAGAGTATGTGGTCCCCAACTATATTTAAAGACTCAATGAAATAAGAAACATGAACTCCAAGGCATGTTTTGTTTTGTTTTGCTTGAGGCAAGGTTTCTCTGTGTAGCCCTGGCTATCCTGGAACTTACTCTATAAACCAGGCTGGCCTCAAACTCACAGAGATGTGCCTGCCTCTACCTCTCAAGTGTCAAAATTAAAGGCGCGCACCACCACCACCAGCTCAATTTCTGTTTTTTGTAGAAATTATAGGGAGTCTAAAATTTATGAGGAAAACTGGAAGGGAGATTATTTTAAGAACAACTTCAAAACTACAGAATCAGTTATAAAAATAGACATATGGGACAAGATGCAGCCCAGAATAAGCCCATGCATTGCTCATAAACTGATTGGCCACAAAGTGTCAAAGTAATTAAAGTAAGAACCGTATTTACAGAAAAGGAGAGAGAAGATTAAAAAGAAAAAGAGAGCATAATACCAATGTAGGGGGGAAAGGGATCTTGATCCTTATCCCACATGACAGGCAAACTTTGACATGAAAAGAATATGTAAAAGGGAAAATTAAAATTTTCTGAATGTCAATATTTGTACCTTTAGGTAGGTCAGTGTATTGAAAGCATGTTCCCCCCACACTCCCACACCATCACCACCCACTCACCCCTTTCACCTTTAGGATGATGGTTTTTGGACATGGGCACTTGGAATGTCATTAGGGTTAAATGAGGGTGGGGCCCATGGAATAGTTAACACAAGTGTGGGAGAAACAGGAGCTTCCTTCTATGTGCTTTTTCTTACTTTTCAACTCACTAATCCTGGCCAGGGTGGGGCATATTTTAGTCTCCACAGGAACATTGAGCAGTACAGAGGTTTCCTCTCATACTAGCAGCAGTTCATGAGCAGAGCCTATGAAGAGCTTTTACCAGAAGAATTCTTAAGTACTAGCCAGCCTAAGTGTGATAAGGTTCTGGGATTCATGAACCATATGTACCATAGTCAGGGCTTTTGTGGATGGTGCCATAAAGTAAGAGAAATAATACAAAAGGGTAGGAAGGTGAATAGGTGAGATGGTGGGTCCTCTAGTTGACAGAGGTGCATAAAGAAACCATTTCCACTCATTTGTGATATCACAAACTATGCAATCTGCTTCCGTATGCCCAACAATTGCACATGAAAACAGTAATAATTTTATTGCCACTCACACTCTGAGGTTCTCATCACAGCAGATGATATGTAAAAAATGATAGCTGGTGTTCCATGGCTGGATGAGGACCACAGCCACACCCAGGATATCTCTTCCCATTATTTGCATCTCTGTCAGGTTCTCTCTATGACAGACTTATTCCTCATTGTTGATTCTCAGCAACAGTCATTTCACGAAGGTAAGGCCATTTGTTCCAATTGTGTTCCCCAGGGACACAGATCTTAAGTGAGAGTGAGAAGAAGAATTTACAGTCTTCATTCGATTGTTATCTGAATGCAATGCCTTTAATTTGCCAATGGTTGTAGCAGTCACTCAAGATTAGGAGAAGCCACAAAACTACATGGGATTCACTATGATAGTTGAAGACTGCAATGATATTTGAAGACGTTTTGCAATCCAGAGTCTTTTCAGCACATGAAAGAGGAGACACTGAATAACAAGACAAAAACCACACCTACATTAAGATAGTTAAGGAACAAAAAGCTTTTTGGAGAAGATCTTCAAGTCCAGGACCACATTTATGGAAATTATTATCTTAGACAATAATGACTTGCTCCTATCAGACTCAAGCAGAATGCCATGTTCTCTTTGCTTTTCAACTGTGCAACCCAGAGCACTTAAGATGTGCTCTCATAATGCAGGAAATCGATAAGCAACTTCTAGATGGGGGCTGCCATCCTGTTCTCCTCCTTTACTGGAGGCTACATAAAGGATCATGCAGAGGGTAACACAGCGAGCATTACTATAGGAAGGAATTCTGAATCTTGAAATGAAATTGATGGTGATAACCATCTTTTCTTCTCCCATGGTATATACTGGGCCAAAGGAGTTCCAAACATATTCAGAGAAGCCAAATTTTAACATCATCGGACAAGACTCTAAGAGTGTGCCTCATCCAGAAACAAGGAAGGATTTCTATGAATCAATCCATGGTACCAAAGTGATGGCATAGCAATTACTGATCACCTTAGGACCAGCTCCCTTTAAGTTGTAACATGCAACAAGAAAAGGCACATGTGAACAGCTGTGACCCTGAGCACTGTGGATACATTAAACTGACTCCAGGAACTCAAGTATGCAGACTTGCTTGTAAAGGCCAGAAGCTTTGTGAGGACTCCACAGTTCCCAACAGACAGCAGTAATGGAGTGCTGCAGGTCCTTGGAGAAAGCTTAGGCTGCTGAGCAGCCACTCCTCCTGACATGTCACTGAGGGGACCACACTGTCTAATCACTGTTGGCTTTTTTGGTGGTATGTGTGGTTGTGTCTGTTATGCACCTTTCCTACTTTTATCAGTTTGGATCTGTTTTGAAACAATGTAATAAACAACTGGTTTGGTTGGAGTTTTCCATTTACTCTAGTTAATAGTTATATAGGGCTGCCGAGATGGCTCAGCAGTTAAGAGCACTGGCTGCTCTTCCAGAGGACCCTGGTTTGCTTCCTGGCACCAACTTGGTAGCTCACAACTGTCTGAAACTCTGGTTACTATAGTAACTACAGTTACTACAATCTTCTGTGCTCCACGGGCATTATACACATGGTGCACAGACACATATTCAAACTCTCATACACATAAAACAAAAATAAAATCTCCCAAAGTTTTTAATATTCTTTTGATTTAAAAATCTTTTACGTTGTATCTATGCTTCTCTATTTCATTTGCAAGTGCTTATTTTAGATAAAATCAGTAATATTGACATTAGATTTTACTTTTAATCTATAGGGGGAAAACTACCAAGAATAAATTTGGCTAGATCTTACTTTATGAATTTTAGGACACATTTGTAGCAATGAATATGTTTTTCTTTACTAAAAATGTAAATTACATCCCCACTTTCAATCAACTATTAATCTTTGATTTCTTATAATCTGGTGTATTCTTATGCTCTGTGTAAGCACTGAATGAACTTCTTGGCTTTTTTTTTTTTTAATGACACATGGTGTTCTGGTTTCATTTTTGTTGCTGACATAAAATATTCTGACAAAAAGCAAATTAGGAAAGAAATGGTCTATTCAACTTAAAATTTTAGATCAGAGTCCATCACTGCAGGACAGTCACAGCAATAGGAGCCTGAAACAGCTGGTCACATCAAATCTACTGTCCAGAGCAGAGAGAAAAGAATGCGTGGCTGTCAGCCCGCCCGCCTGCCCATCCACTCACTTGACTGCCCACTTACCTGCCTGCCATGATCTTAGTGCTCATCTGAATTTTTCCACTCATACACAGTTCAGGACCCCCTATTTTGTAAATGGTGCTACCCAAAGTGGGCTGGATCAATTAAATTAAGACAATCTTCAATAGACATGCTCTCAGGCCAACTTGATAATGGACAACCCATCCTCGAGACCCTCTTCCCGGGTAATTCTGGGTTATATCTTGTTGACAGAGCTATCCATCACACATGGCTTCTTTCAGATTTAGTTTAAAAAGTTCTAAAATTGGATTATGTGCTAGGGAAGTGTCTCAATTGGCAAAGTGCTTGCCCCCCCCAAACAAATCCCTGGCTCAATAACACACATATGTAACTCCATCACAGAGAAGGTACTGACAGACAGATTTCTAAAGCTCACTGGCCAGACAGCTCAGACAAACTGGAGAACTCTGAATTTAGAATCTCAAAAAAAAAAAATGATAAAGAAGCATCAAGTAAGACAAGGCACCCAAGATGCTCGCTCTCTCGCTCTCTCTCTCTCTCTCTTTCTCTCTCTCTCTCTCTCTCTCTCACACACACACACACACACGCACACATACATATATGAATACACATATATGAACATATACCACACAAAAAATTATAAATTAAATAATTATTTTAATTACATTGTAAAGATGTTTGCCCAATTCTGGAGATACTACCAATCTTCTCTATTTGCTTGTATTACACATCAATGTCCACTAGAGGGAGCACACTACAAATTAAAGAAGACAAAAATGTGACTAGAATTCAATCCAAATTAAGTTTGCCAACCAGCCTGTTTATGTGCCTGCTCTAATACAGGTACAGTGAGTCGTGGAGAAGCAACCACAGTGACAGAGGCTATATGAATGTGCCAACTCTAATACAGGTACAGTTGAGGTGGTACAAAAACAGCCATGGTGGCAGAGATTACAATTATGCAAAGATCTACAGCAGTCTCATCCCAACCAAGCTTGGTATGGCTTTCTGGACTGCTGTTGTGTGTCTGAATATCCCTAATGACTTTAAAAGTAGTATCCTAAGAGCCAGGTCTCAGGGGACACACAATTGGAAAGTGAGAGGACTGTGAGAGGTGGGATCTAGTAGATTATTGATCATTAAAGGTATTAACACTGTTAAAATTTCTACCAGCTTTAAATTTGACTATTTTGTATTATCTTTGTGACCTTGAAGAAGATTCCTCTGTGTGTGTGTGTGTGTGTGTGTGTGTGTGTGTGTTCAATATGTTAGTATTTTGCTCCTACACACACTTCACTAGATGTCAAATGACATCTGATCACATACTTGAACCTCCAAAACTGTTTAATCATTCTTTATAAATCTAGCAGTCTCCCTGGCATTTCATTGTATTAATGCAAAACTAACTAATCAAAATACAAATTGTAAACAATGAAGACTGATGTAGTAATGTCTTTCTATATGCTGGGAATATCATTCTTCAAATGAAGAAACAGTTTTGGCCCATGTCAAACACCATAGAAGTAGGCAGCATAGGTAGGAGAAGGAGGGCAGAGTCAGACAGAGTGATGATGCAGCCACAGAAGAATCAGCATGTAACAAAATAGGTAAGCCACAGGCCACATGGAAAGACAGATTAATGGAAATAGGTTGAATTAAGATGAAAGAGCTAGCTAGCAATATGCCTAAGACATAGGCCAAGCAAGATAAAACTAATATAACTGTCTGAGTCATTTTTGGGGGAAAAGGTGGCCACGGGCGGGTCTGGACCTCTGGCCAAATAAGACCAGAAAACTCAGTTCTACAGATGGCACCCAATGTGGGGCACCAGATATTGCTTTAATATTCACTTGCAATATATCATATAAAGGATTAATATTTATAAGGGGTATATAGATACTCACACAAATTGAACCTTAAGACAATTCTTAGAGATGGAACTGTCCCACACCAGGCTGCTGGTCTACTCTCCAAGAATATGGGAACAAACAGGAAGAGAATTCAGTGTTCTCCACTCTCAATCCATTCTGGCCATGCCATGTTGAGGCCCTGAATCTCAGGAGCTAATAAAGCTTCCCTACATAATATCTGAATCCCACTACAGAAGACCAACATTGAGGTCCCTGTTATACCATCCCTCAAAGATGCCATAACCCTGGCTAATAGCCAGAATCTTGTATCCAGAAAATGACACCAGTTCATCCTGATTAAAATTAACCTAAACTCATGATATAAACACTTGTCCTTCCTACATAGAGTGCCTTTGCTAGCACCATTGGCCAAGGGTTCAAAGTCAAAAATAAGATGAGGCAAATAAGATATATGGGCTGTAAATATTAAATTTTATCTTAGCATTCATATCCAAAGCACTTCTCTCTTCAACCTAGCCCCACCTCTTCATGATATATATGATTCACCTCTTCAAAGCCACATATAACACCATGTTTGACCAAGTAGCCTTTGAACAACTAAGGAAGAAAGTAGTGGGCACATAAAATCCACTGGTCAAATCATGTGCCACCACAGGTGGTACTGATAACCTCAATGCAGTCACTTACACAAGCTGATGGTCCAGATGTCCTCAAATCAAGCACTACTCGAGTAGAAAGTCCTCAGTGAGTGAAATTCTTAGCTCAAGAACAAAAAGATAGAATCAGACTTGGTCCCATTCAACATCATTCTCAGAGGCTACTAGGAGCATTTTGGCTTCCCATACCTGCAAATACAGTCCACAGGTATCACATGATGCTTACAGCAGGATACAAACTAAGAGTTTCCCTGACCCTGAACAAGATGGCTACCCCATTCTCCTGTTCCCATGTCACAGACCATGAAAAGACATAGGAGAGCAGAAGCGTATCATCATGTGTAGGATGGTGACCCTCACCATCAGAACTTAGAATCTGCTCTTTCTTTTTATCTTCATCTCAACGTTAACTGTAAATGGTAAAATATAGCCACAACGACCTGCTGAGGAGAAGATAAAGTGAAACAAGACTCTCAGAAATTTCATAATTCTGCTAGATGGGCCAAGACACTGGACAAAATTGGAAAAAGTCCACAACGAGATACCTAGAGAAATGAGGTGGTGAGCTGATGAGCTCAGGACCAGCTACAAGAATAGGAGCTGTGAGGCCACTACAGTCATTTAAAATCCTGGCAAACCTGTGGCAAGGTAGTCTACCTAACCCTAACCCTAATCCTAACCCTAACCCCAGTCTGTATCAGGTTAACAATGAAAGCTAACTAGAACCCAAACTAGAACTGCAACTTGGGAGCCTGGTCTAAAGGTTCCCCTGGTATCTCTAATCATCATGAGCCTGGAAACCACTGGTTTAGATAACTATTTTGAAGTGAGTGGTGTGTGTGTGTGTGTGTGTGTGTGTGTGTGTGTGTGTGTGTGTGTTAACAAAATGAAATTTCAAGATCTCTCCCAGTATCATAAGTCTAACATCCAGCTAATTGCTCATTACAAACTAATAGCCATTTATTTTTAAAGAGCTTGACTTTATATTAATCATAGAACAACTATTCATTGTTGTTCTTGCAATGTCAGAGGAATTTACTGTAGCCATTTCTGAAAGTGACACCTTTTCTGAGAGCGACATATGTTTTATTGAAATGCTGATGGCTCTTTCTAGCATGTATATGCTACTATATTAGTCGGAAAAATCAAAGTGATACTGTAGCAGTGCCAAAATCTGATTCAATACAGCAAGAGTCATTACAAAGTCATCTCTCCAGACCGGTCCCCCAACCTAGCACTCAGCAGAGACCCCTTCAGCTTAATACTCACACTCTCTGGAATCAGTTGTATTATCCTACATAAGAAGAAGAAGCCACTGAAGGCCAATCCTGCTGTATGCTCAGAATGGGGTCCTAACTGCACGTTAGGGAGACCAGCAGTGATCACAATAGTTAAATAAAATGTATAGGATATGTGAAGGTGGGAAAGAAAATATAATTACATACATGTGTGCATATATTTGTATACATTGGGCTTTGCTTGCTTCTTTAAATAATTGAAGATGCAAGTTATTTTGAATAATTTAAATTGGTATTTTACATTTATTTTGCATCCTTAAGGTAAAGGAATTTAATGCATCAATTTATACCAAAGAAACTATAAAAAATCTCAATCTCATATCTGAAAAGTAACCATATGTACTCTTAGTCAAAGTTGGAATCACTGTATGCATTTATTTTGTGTGTTTGTTCTTTTCATTAATGTAGATTTTATTTGATTGCTAATAATTTGAGTTCTAATTTCAGGCAAGGCATTTCTTTCTGGGTTTCCATTAATCTGTCTCTAAAATAAAGATATTTGAAGAAACTACCTCTAAGATACCTTTCAGGTGAGGATGTGCAAATGCACAATCTTATAATATTTATTCTATTTCTCTCCTTTTCTTTTCACAACAGCACCCAGGATCATTAATCCTTGGCAGAGTAGACTTCAAGCCAGGGTCCCAAGTCTACTTTCAGGATCCAGAGCAGCTTGCAGTGTCAGGTATCCTGATAATGTCATTCAGAGTCCGTAACTGTTTCCACTGTGGTGTACAAGCATCATTATAGCCCCAAAACCCTAGCCAAAAACACAGAATGCTTATAATTATAACTTTGGTTAGAAAATAACAATAGAAGTCATTTTGCTGGTATATTCCAAAAGTTTTGGGACTTCTTAATTGTGTTATATTTATTCATTTAATGTTCTGTGTGCTTTGCTTGTCTGTGTATATGTGCAACTTGTGGTGTGTGTGTGTGTGTGTGTGTGTGTGTGTGTGTGTGTGTGTGTGCTTAGCACCCACAGAGGAGTGAAGAGGGTATCAGATACTCTAGATTCTGGAATTACAGATGGTTGTGAATCTCCATGTGGGTGGTGAAAATTGAACTCAGGTCCTCAGCAAGAGCAGCAAGTGTGCTTAACCACTGAACCATCACCTCAGCCCCCAGGCTTTTTTGCTTACAACTGTAAACCTTATTATTTAGGACAGCTCCTGGAACATAGTTACAGACTCAGTATTTTCCATTTTAGTAAGTGAGTCTAACCTCACTTCCACCCCCATTTTAGAGTATGCTTAGGAACTCACCATCTGCTTCTCTAGCAACATAAATTATTACCAAATGAAAGAGATACTCCAGTCCAGTGTCTCACCCAGAGACAGGTGTACCTGGATAATGATAGTGTTGAATTCTATTAAATCGTTAACAATGTAACTGAGGGAAGAGAGCTGGACAGTCAAGAAGGTGAACATGAGCTCTGAGACAGGAAACACACGCTTCAATGACAACTTCCCTCTAAGGTGGAAATTGTGGTTTTGCTTGACAAGATATTTATGTCCATTTAGAAAATACTGTCTTGCAAATTAGGCAAGGACAAGATTTTCTGAATTTGGTGTTTAATGTCTAAGGTTTTCAGCACAGAAACCAGCAGGGGGCATACATGCTGCTTAACTGAGCACATCTTGCAGAAACTGAGGCTGGTTCTGCACTTTAATAAACAAGACTGTCACTGTATCTTTTGACAATACAGAGACTGTTCTATAATGTATATCCTCAAGCAAGAAAGAGACTTGGCAGTAAATGGTGTGTAGTGAGAACAGTGTGTATAAATCCTTCCAATACTACTGTTAGATGGAAGATACCCAGAGTAAGACCTCAGTAAGAATTGCTACTGTAATCCTAAAGGGTAAGCTTTGCTCATCATGAACAAGTCCTTCAAAAATTACCTATTGATAAGACCTTATGCTCTGCCTGTTAGGGTTACTATCAATGTAATGAAACACCATAACCAAAGAGACCTGGGGAGGAAAGGGTTTATTTGGCTTATACTTCCACATCACAGTTTATCATTGAAGGAAGTTGGAAAGGAACCTGAAGACAAGAGCTAATGCAGAAGCCATGGAGAGGTGCTGCTCTGTGGCTTACTCAGCCTGTTTTCTTATAGAAGCCAGGGCCACCAGCCCAAAGATGGCACCACCCACAATGGTGTCCTCTCCCATCAATCACTAATTAAGAAAATGTTCTACATCAGTAACTTATGTAGCCTGTTTTTCAGTTGGGATTCCCTCCTTTCAGATGACTGTAGCTTATGTCAAGTTGACATAAAACTCACCAGTACACTCTCTAACCCTCTGGCATTCTTGTAAATGGTAAGGCTAGAAGAGATGGCAAAGACACCAAACAATGTGCATCTATTGCCTCTGAAATAATGAATATCATATTTCCTGGTTGAAGTAGGTGGTGGCTTGGGCAGAATGTCCCACATAGTTTCAGGAGTTAGTTGATCTCCAGTTGATGCTATTGGAGGAGGCTTACAAGGTGGAGCCCTGTTGGAGAAGGTATGGCAATGGATGGGGGGAGGCAGGCTTCAAAAGTTCAAAGACTCAGGCTATTTCTAGGTCACTCTCTCTGCTTCCTGCGTGTAGTTCAAGGTGTGACCTCCCAGCTTCTGCTCAGCCAACATGTCTGCTGCCTGCTGCCTCTGCTTTACCATCATGGACTCTAAGCCTCTGAAACCATAAGTCCAAATAAGCTCTCTTTTATAAATTGCCCTGATCATGGTGTTTCATGACAGCAACAGAAAAGTAATTCATTCACAGAGTCTGACTTAAAATCCAGGAAGTTATTTCATTGAGCCTTTGAGTGGATGTGGGAGGTGGTCTTTGAAAATCAATTTATTGGGGCAGGACATGATTTCAAATCCAGCTTTTAGAATGTGAAAGTGGGAAGATCAGAAGATAAAAGGCAGACTTAGCTACATGAAACCCTGTCTTAAAAGTAATGATCATAATTGTCATAGACAATCTAAACTCTTGATGTCTAAAACTAGCCTTTATAGAAAGGATCATTCATTGTGATACTTTTGCTCAAGACATAAGAGAAGGGGAGAAAGAAAGGGCATAGGAAGAGGCAAAGTAGAAGAAAGAAGGAAGGAAGACAGGGAGGAAGAAAGACGGAGAGGAGACTGAGGATTTTTGAATGGAGATTCCTATGGCCTGGTCTCCAGGCAGCCTGTGTGACTGTTCACTTTCCTGGCAACTGAAGCTATGCTGCGTTGTTTGAAGTGATCATTTTGTTCCAAAGCAAAATTGAAGGATGAACTCCCAATACAAAAGGCATTTTCCTCACAGTGGTCAGATAAATCAGAATTCAAGGACAAGAGGGTCAAGGGTGAGCAATCCCTCAAAAACCATCTGCAGAACAATTAAGCATTGCCAATAGCATCATTCACTTCTGAAGGACAGGCTTAAATGAACCTCAACATCAGGAAGTCAGACTGGCCCTGGGAACCAGCACTTGCTAGCATTTCACTTTACCAGTGAAGATTTAGTCTCAAGAAGAAAAAAAAAAAGTCAGGAGTCAAATGTTTGAAGATGCCAAGGAAATGGATCAAGCTGAGGTGGGCAAGACACAGGATAGATGTGTTACAGCAGATAGGAACTTTCTCTCTTAAGGATAGCAACAGAGAAAACCAATTGATGGGTGATAAGTAACATTTGTCCTCAATGAGGATAAGAATAAGAGCTTTGGTAAACTGAACCATTCTGCCTCTAAACACCATTTACTACTCAGTTCTATTTGGTCACTGCCATAGATGGATGAAAACATGACTGTTGCAAAATGTTCTGGGGTTTTTCATAGAGGCTGGGGACTGAGGGCATATCTCAGGTGGTAGAGTGCTTAAGTACTATGCACAAAGCCCTCAGTTCATCCTTAGCTTCACATAAACAGGAATGGTGGCACATGCCTATAAACCCAGAACTCAGAGGTGGAGACAGAAGGGTCAGAAGCACAAGGTCAGCTGTGGATATATAGGGCGCTCAAGGCCAACCTGGAATACCAAAGACCAGTCACTATACATGCATACATACATACATACACATATACATACATACATACACATACATACATACAAATAAATAAATGGATACATCATGCACAAGAAAGAGAGAGGGGGGTTGGGGAAAGAGAGAATTAAGTTAAAATGCCATTTTTTTTTTTAAATAGTGGTAACTAGTTAAGAACAGAGCCCTTCTGCAGTCTGGATCCAGCCCCTTGCTTGCACTTTGCCCTCTGACCTGGGGCACCATGCATTGTAAGGAAAGGTTCTCCTAGAAAGCCCTGAGTTCCGATTTTCACCCAGATGTCCCCTTACTTTATAATCTCACAAAGACACTTTCTCCACTTCGTTTCTCATCTAAAATTGGAAGAGGAGGAAGAGGGGGAGAAGGAAATGGAAGGAACCTACTGTTGTAAAAGGTTTCTGGCCCAGACTTTCGAGTCTAGACCAGAGGTTTGGACCCACTCTCAGTCCCACTGCTGCTTAGGCCCAAACAATCACACAGATGCTTGTATTATTTTTACACTGATCAACCTAGGGCCCAGGCATATTGCTAACTAGCTCCTGCTCTTAAACTAATCCATCTTGTTCAGCCATGTGTCTCAGTAGCTTTTCTCAGAGCAGCATTTCAACTTCTTTCCTCTGCATCTCCTGTGTCTCTTCATCGTCGTGTCTGGCGTCTGTCTCTCTCTGTTGTCCGTCTACTCTACTCTGAGATGGTCCCAGAGTTCTCCCAGTCTGGTAGCTTCTCCCACATTTTCTGCCTTCCTTCAGCCAATCAGTGCTTTTATTAAACTAGTAGGTGAGATAATTATTTACAGTGTAATAACATAATCCCATTACAACCTACAAACTTTCATTACAGTATCTGGGTTTCTGCATCTATACAGCAAGAAATTAGCAAGGCATCACAGGACAATCGTGATCTCTGGGGGCCAAGTGTCCAGCAGACTCCTGTATCCCCTCCCCTGACTCCTGTCCCACTGGACTATCAAATTTGCCCACAGTGAGCACAAACTGTTTCCCCTTTCTGCCAGCCTTCTCCCCAGAAGGTAGGACCAACTTCTAATCCAGGTGCCCACATTTTCAAAGCTCTAGCCCTCACCCTAAACACCTCATCCAACCATAAACCCTGTCTAGTCTATTTTTTAATCTCTTAGCTCTATTCACTTCTTTTTATGGAAGGCACCTTCCTTTTCCCTCTCTCTGTTCTTAGCTCTCCTCAGTCTAGCCTTCATAAATCTAACCAGAGTTTCCTTCATAAAACACAAGCACTCAGCCTAAAACTCCCTGGTTATTGGAGGCTTGGTTCTATGCTGTAAACCTGGCCAAAAGCTAAGACCAGGAACATCTTGGCCTGTGGGAGAATTCTCTATTGATGCTACAGATGTTTTGATAATAGCACCCTAGTTGAGTTGCCTTCAGCTGCTTGTATTTATTCCCACAGACTGATGTGGCTCTTGGCCTTGGTTGGAGAAGCCTTTCAGCTTGGGCAGAGGTCAAAACTGAAACTGCCCAAGACTAAGAGTTACTTAACTGGAGTACAACTATATCACTCACTCCAAAGCTCAGGAAACATCTCAGAACAGGAGTGGAAGGTCTGAAGGGGCCAGATAATGGAGAAAAGTAGTAATTATAAAAGGCTGTCATCTGAATTTGATACAGCTGTTGCAATTATGAACACTTGGAACCTATGGCACCTGCAAGAGACATGCACAAAAAAGAAATATGAAGGTAGGAGCAGCTAAGAAGGGAGTCAGCAGGCATGGGGGGAAGAAGACCATGATGGCAATGGGAATGTGCTCACTGTAGAATCTATTCATATAGAAAACTGGCAAGATCTTAATCCTGTGTTTTTCCTCATGGTAAAATCCAAACCTGTATTTTTTTTCCTTCTCTGGCATGGGGGAGGGTGCACATTTTGGCTCACAGCTTCAAACAGTTTTTGTCTGTGACAATGGGAAAGGTATGACCGTGTTCACAATGATAGGAGTGTGTGATAGGATGATCACTCCATGGTGCACTGGAAAGCTGTAAAAGCCACATAGAACCAGGAGTTGGGCTATACCCTTGAAAGGTGTGCCCCTTGTGACCAACTTCAGCCAGTTAGGTCTCACTTCCTAAAGGGGTATGAATGTTTAAACCATGAGCCAGAGGGGAAAGTTCAAACCATAATATTCTTCAACTCAAGATCCAGCATGCATGGGCACTTAATCATTGACCCTTCCACCTGCCATGCAGGACTCAGTGTCCCAGTAGAGAAAGTGTTAAGCTGACTAAAGTCTGAAGTCTAGATGTGGGCTTACCCCTACTGGCTTGTCCACTCTAATAGCACCATCAGGATTTTACATGAGATGTCTCTAAAAGAGCAGTATCAGGGGCCTTTTATCTTTCTAGCCATTCATCCTATTATGGCATTCTTATAGTGTACCCTAAAGAAAAGAAAGTACCTTGGTCACCAGTGAGTTCCTGTCACTTTGCATTACCTGGTCCCTAACAGCTAGTGCACTGTTCCATGAATGAATGAGCCAATGGATGAATGAATAAATGTAAGAATCTTCCAAGGACTCTACCAGCCGCTTTCTAGCTATGTATTAGCAGTGACCCCACTCTAGCTACCTGCACCTGTCCTTACAGGTGGTTGTGAGGAGAAATTAAACAAGAGGTGAAAATGTGTTTCAGGACCTATAAAATCTGAATCTAGACATCAGTTGCCACATATCTTCTCTGTGCTTCAGTTTCCTGACCTTGTTCCTAGAGTTAAGTGAGTTAGCATATGCAATGTGTTTTAAATGGTACTTTACACACAGCAAGTATTATCAGATGCGTGTAGCATAACAACATGACTGAACTTTACAATGCTCTGAGATGCTGGGTGTGGTGACCGTCTGCTCATTTTGGATGAGGTCTTGATAGGATTGTCAATTGAGCTGGTCCCTTCCCTGGCCAGTGGAAGCCTACAACCAGAGTTCAGTCAACTAGGCACTTACTCTCCTGAAACTTTGACTCCTGAGAAGCAGAGAGAAAGGTAAATTATTAGATTTCATGCATCCTAGGGGATTTTATTAACTCTAGGTACCTCTTGGGTTGCCCATCTTCCCCCTTTCCAAGCTAGGCTCTTCAGCCTCCCTCCACCTGGGAGCTTCCTCGAAACCATCCTGGGCACTGACCATTCCTTTGACCCACTGCCAGAAACTCTGCACTTTTTCGGACCCCAAAGCCAGTCAAAACATAATCACTGTGAGATGTCACACAAGATATTTCTCTTCCCTGTGCCTCAGTCTCCCCCTTCAATGTGAAGAAATCTGAGTAGAGTACTTGTCCTCAACCCTGGATAATCAGCAGAGCTTCTAGAAGCTGTCTTTACCATCAAGCATCACCTGAAGCTTAAGCTGTCCAGGGGGTGGGGATCTTCAGAATAAGTATGTTTCACAGTTGCCCCAGAAGACGTGGAGGCACAGCCATTTGGGAAGCTCTGGTCTGAATGTCCTCTGAGGACCCTTTCAGACCAGAAAGGCCTGCGATCCAGTGCTTCTGCAGTGCTACTGTCCTATAGAGACCCCAGTTTGGGCTTGTGTCCTGTTATTTTCCATCTAGGGAGAAATTCCATATTAATTACTTTTCTGTTGCTGTGGTGGAACCCAATGGCCAAGGCAGCTTACAGGTAAGAGCTCTTCCAGCTTACCAGAGGGATGAGAGTCCGACACGATGGGAAGATACAGCACCCAGAGCAGGAAACTAAGAGACCACACCTCAACCACAAACACCAAGCAGAGTAACTGGAAATCTCAAAGCCTGTCCCCAGTGACATACTTCCTCAAGCAAGGCCATACCTCCTTAACCTCCCCAAACAGTGTCATCAACTGGGGGCCAAGCATTTAAATGCCTGAGCCTATGCAGGACATTTTATTTTTCTATTCAAACCACTACCTTCCAGAAACTTCCACACATTAGAATAAAATTAAAATATTTTCCAATATTCCTATACATTCTAACTCATGCATTCCTCTTCTCCCTCATATCTTTCTCATTTCTGGTAGGAAAAATGTCTGCCCTTTGTCTTCAGGATGGCTGCTTCCTCTTGCAGCTCAGATGAGCCCTCCTCCTCAGAGATTCTTCTCTGAATACCTAGAAAGATCTGTGCCTCTCCACCCCCAGCCTCCATCATGTCCATAGCCAACCTCTTTTCTTTCTTTCCCTTGCACTGCCACAGTCTGGATTAGCTATTTATTTCATTTAAACCTGGCTCATTGCTGGTGTGGCCCCTCCACTGTAATGGAAGTTGTCTGAAGCAAGTAACTTGGCTGTTCTTTAATGCACACCAAGCCTGTAAATGGTAGGGTGCTCAGAGTAGACCTACCTAAAGCATCTGGTAATTCCTATAGTTTGTAAGAAACCCCAAACAATAAACATAAGATAAACAGAACTTTCATTCTCACTTATCTGAGCAAGTTTTTTATTTTATTTTATTTTATTTTATTTTATTTTATTTTATTTTTGACAGGGTTTCACATAGCTTATGTTATCCTAGAAGCTACTGTGTAGCCAAGGCTGACCTTGAATTCCTGATGTCCCTGCCAGGATGCTAGGATTACAAATTCTGATGTTACATTCTGAGATCAGAAGCCAAGTAAGTTTAATCTTCACCTTGAGCTGACAGACTGGAGCCTGCCATTCCCAAAGGCTTGGGATAATCTGTAGGGACCAAGGACAAAGGAATCACACCACACACATTCCAGTTATGACCACCACAGTGACCTGTCCTCAGCTAAGGTTCTTCTCTGAGAAAGCTTGAGAATGACCTCAGTCATCTTTTCACCCTTCAGAATTGTGGCCAAGAAATATAACTCCAGAGTGATCTCCTATCTCTGGAAACCAATTGATTCACATAAAAGCTGTGTTTTCTATTTTCCTGTATCTACTATCACAGTGGCAAACCTAACCCCAAATTTTAAGGCTCCCTCAAAGGATCACCTTTGTTGGTTTTGATGTTTGGATAACAGCTAACTTTTATTGAAAGATCCCATTAAAATGAGGTTTGTAAATTTCATTCACCCATTTGTTTTGTAGGAACTTTAAACAGTAACCTACACAATAAGATGTAAGGTCACTGGCTACACAAACCCTCAAGAGAGTCTGCCTTCAGAACGCTCCTGAAAAGATGTTCTGAGGCCTGAGAGCTGAAGATACTCAAATCCCTTACAGAAGTGAATAAATAAAATGGAACAGAAAGGAAGCATGTGTTACAAAAGCAGTACCCTACATTGGCAACCAGGTATATTGGTCTATTCCCTAATGTCGCTCAACAAAAATTCATTGATTCCTTGTGTATGTCAGACAGACATATAGCTAGAGAGTATTTATTGCACTAATACTCATTAGTATACAATGAAAACTCAGATATTGGGGAAAAGCTGGAATATCAGAGAGAGGAAACAGACCACAGTCAATTCTCACCCAGCCAACTTCTCAGGCAAAACAGGGTAAATGTTTTTTTCTTCAAGAGTCCTCAACCTGGCTTGTTCCTTCCACAGAATGTCTAAATCCCTGCCTCCTTCTGCCTTAAATAAATATCTTCCCTGCCCAGCTGTTTCACTTCCAGGTTCAACTCTGCATCATAATCCTAGAGTTAGGATTAAAGGTGTGAGCTACTACTGTTTGGTTGTTAGGCCTTGAACTAACAGAAAAACAAAAAGATCTCTGTCTCCTGAGTGATGGGATTAAAGGCATAGGTCACCACTTTGCCATCCCAAATGATGGGATTAAAGGCATGAGTTACCACTCTGACCTTCATGGCTTGATTGTGGGTGATTCTGTTCTCTGATATTCCAGGATGATTTTACTAAATATACAATATATTATGACAAACATCAGTGATATGAAAAGATAAAAAATACCTGCCCACAAGAGTCTTACATTCCAGTGAGAGAAGGCAGAAATTAAATAGCGTCTTTATTGGGGGCTGGAGTGATAGCTCAGTGGCTAAGGGTATGTGCTGCTCTTAAAAGGACCTGAATTTAGTTCCAAGCACCCCTATCAGGCAGCTGACAAGGCAACCCCAGAGGAATCCAACACCTCTGGGGCACAGACCCACATAGACACACATACACACATACATATAATTAAAATGACAAAAATTACAAAATTTAATAGTGACTACTAAGTAAATCATCTAATTTGTAATTTGTAAATGTATTCATATATAACTCATAGAAATACATATAAGATGTGCCTATTACAAAATAGTGTAAACTATGCTTATAAAAACAAGTTATGCAATGTGTTAGAAGGCAAATTAACCAACATAAAAGAAAAATTAGGCATATAAGAACAGCCAAAGGGAGCAGGAAGGGTTCAGTAGAGAGAGCAATCACGGAGGGTCACCTCACTTCAGCAACTCTAGGAAGGTGAAATGAACCTACACAGAAGCTGCTGTTCCTTCTCTTTAGCTTCCAACATCATCAGACCCTCATCCCAGCATGTTAGAGGTCCCTGAGATGCACTCAGGGTCCTTTGTTCCTTGGAGAAGCAAAGTGACTAAGAAGAAGGGTCCTAGTATCAAATGATCTTCAAACACTGGCTCCACCACTTCAAGGGACACTGTTTTGTGGGTGGTGTTCTGTTCTCTGAGCTCCAGTTCTCTGCTTCAAACTGAAGATATTAATAGTACCTACGTCACAGGGCTCTTTTCAGGATTTAGTGAGAAAACACAGGTAAATTCCTTTGCACACAGGAAGAACTCAATAAAAACAGCTGTAATTATTGAGCCTTGCTCTGGTCTCTCAACATTTATTTACATTTTCTTCAGTCCTGGTTCTCTATCCTTATTGATATTTTAACATTGTTTATGGTTTCTGCTTCTGTGGTAAGCCACATCAGATCCTTTGTGGATTGGAGTAGTTTATAAATAAGTAAGTAAACAAATAAAAATCTGGACAGGAGAACATTTACAAAGAAGCAAAACATTTCATTACCAACAGACTGAACTGCAAGTGAGGCCAAAAGCAAAAAATATTGATTCTGATTCCTAAGAGCCCGTCAAAAGCCACTAAAAGACATCTTGGTTTTTCTCCAACTGTCTTTACCCCTTCCCTCCCCCCTCCTTTCTCTCCTCTCTCTTCCTCTTCCCCAAATCCTTCTTCCTCTCTCAGGAGAGGGTAAATGAGTCACACAAAATGACTCAATAACCCCCTAACTCCTCTGCTCTTCAGCGCCACGAACCTCACAGAACTGCCCTTCCTCCCCATCAGAAAAGAGAGGAAACAGATGATGTCACTTTCCATCGATGGAGTTATGGGAGGGAATGCTAGCTCTGTGAACTGTCAGGCATAGGCTGGACTGTCTCCTGCCATGAGTGACATGAACATCCCTGAACCCTTCAGTGCCTCTAATTCCTGACTGGCAGTAACAGTACTTTCCAAGGTGCTTGAGTAGATGACAGTATAGAATTAGGGACAGCAACACATTATTTTCAAAATCTTCCATGAATGTTGACTGTACCAAAGCAACCCTTAGAAGGCCATGGAAATCCAAAAGTCTTTTAGGAGTGGATGGTATGTAGACAAAAGGCAGATAAGCTGACTGAGATATACTTCTACTGGCTTGAAACAAAGGAGAAAGATCTTCATGGGTCTGCTTTGCTCCTCTCTTTGAAACAGGTATCAGTAGCCACAATGACAACTGTAAAAGGCTAAACATACAGCAAGGGAAGTTCAGGAGGCTGCCTGACCTCCCTCACTGGTCCTCAGGAAAGACAGGAACAAGCCCCTCCCCATGCCACAGTTTGTCATAGGCAGCACTGTCAGAAGCCCTGCAGGTCTACCTTATAGCACCTCCTCTGTGCTGATAGAGCCTGAACCTGGGCTTGGCTGACTGGCTGACTGGCAGTGAGTCTTCTTTCTCTTTTCATGCCCATTAGCCGCCATCCCCAGAGCCTTTGCTCTCTACTCCACAAGCTTGGACTTTGGAACTGGCTAGAGCTTTATTTGAAGACCACACTTCTTAAGTGACATTAATTAAGTTATGTATTCTTTCTCATTCCTCCAGATTATTGGCATATCAAAAAATGCCCAACATTCACCTAAGTAGCCACAAAGATTAAGCAAAGCAAACTCTGGGAATATACAAAGCACTGCTCCATACATAGTAGGCATCCAGCAGCTGCTAGTCATATTGATGATGCCTAAGGATGCTCAGCCTCACAGTTCATCATGATGCTGATACACTCAGGGAGGGGCAGCAGTTCCTTAAGCACCCCATCCATACTCCCAGGCAGCTGAGAAGTGTGTCTGACACTGATTCCTTCTACTCACTCACACTGCCTAGAAAGAAAATTCCTAGAGGATACACAGAAGGCCTAGCTTGTTTTTGTATCCCTCATAGGCAAAAGCAAAAAGATCAATCAAGACCCTGTGCATAGCTTCCTGATCACTGACCTTCAGACACAGACTGATGGATCTTTCTATGGGAGAATCAGGGAGAGGAAAGTCACTGTCTGAAAGTCTAGAGTGCATCTAGAGGGAAACAGAAGGAAACTCCATCACCCCAGACAGAAAGTAATGGGGGCTGGGTGTCCCTGAAAACACCACTTTAGCTATCCTTTGGATGAAATGGAGAGACACTGTAGGCAATCAGATAAAGGATCAATGCAACATTTCACTCAGATTGCTATGAGAGAATGATTTGAAAGTGGCCAGAGAGGTTTCAATGTGGAGGTGATACATTATGTTGAAAATTGAACAAAAACGGGGATAAGGAGGGGAGGCAGATTTCAGGCATGGTCCATGACCTAGAGATAGAAAAGCACAGCATGGATGATGGTCTAGAGATAGGAAATCAGCACTTTGGTGACAGTGACAAACTGCAGGGCAACATTAAAGTGGCAGCTGGCATAAGAAACTAGAGTGCCTCCAGGTACACAAAATAAAGGCTGAACTACTGTAGGAAAATACATAGAGCAGGCCAGGAGTCCCAAGTAGGAAAATTACCAAAGACTTCATTAAAGTAACACATTAAATAGGTAAAAGGAGAAAGAAACCTGTGTGGTTTTCTAGAGAAGAATAACAATTCAAAGGTCCTGGGGCCTGCGTGGCTGCCATCTTGGTTACAGCTACGAATTGGGAGGAAGGAGTGAAGGGCAGAAAGCGAAGTTGAACTAGAAAAATGACGCCTGCTCGTGAAGACCCTCCCTGGCTATAATATACGCCCTAGCTTTCCCTTGGATGCAATGGGCAGCCACTGTGGGAGTTCTTATAAAGGACAGATGCTGCCTGCTGCACGTTTCAAAAGGATCGCTCTGACTGCTCTGTAAAGAACCAGCTGCAGGTGGCCAAGGATGGAAGACTAGTAAAAGGACTACTGCGGAAATTCCAGCTGCAGAGAACGATGGCTGGAACCATTCTCTTCAGTAGCCTCATGCTGCTTTTCATTTTCACCATGTAAAACCGCTGCATGTGCAGTCCACTGCCTTATAGAGCCTCCAGTGGGAAGAGATGTCAGGAACCAGCCCTGGAGAAGGTAAGATTGGGAATATGCCGCGCCAGAGCAGCCCTGGGAACCCTGGTACCCATATGTAAGCAAAGTTGAAGGTACCTGCCCCTCCGCATAAGTCAGGAGAGTTAACCCTAATGGAGAAAGAGGTGTCCACCTGCTCTTGCACTACAAAGACAGAAAAGGAAGGAGTGGGAAGTCAATCGCCTCCTCTGAGTCCTAGAACAGGTCCCGAGAGCCCGGGTATGCGGTGTCTCCGCCGATGCAGGTGCCTGCATTATGCAGGAAGCACTACAGCACCCGCTCTGTGCATGCACACCGCCACCCCAGCTCTGACCCCTTTGTCTAGCTTGCCTCTAGCCTCATCTATCTGTCTGTCCATCCCGCTCCAGATTCAATGTGCACAACCCTAGTGGGGTCCCTCTGGTGGTTGCCGTAGTCGTGCAGCCCCGACCCGGGGCTCCCGGGAGAAGAAAATCATGAATGAATTGGATGCGGCGCTCCCACTCCCCCGCCCTCTCAGTCCAGGCAACCTTGGCATGGGGGCGGCGCCTACGGGGACTCCGCGCAGAGTTGCTGCGGGGGGCGGGGGGCGACAGATGGGATCCGAGGTTAAGGGTCTGTAGTGCGCCCCCCAGATCCTTAGACGATGCCGGAGCTCCCCACCCCCACCCCGCCAAGCGGGCGAGCCCTGCGCAATTCCCGGGGAGCGGCGCAAGCCCGACCGGGGGCGGGGCGGAGCCGGGTCTGGGGGTGCAGGCAGACCCGGCAGCTGCACCCACGACTCTGCAGCCCAGGCGCATTTGGTGGATCGATTAGGCAGGGAACGCGCAAGGAGCGCGGGACTGAGAGCTCTGCGGACAGACCCACAGACGGACGCCCCCGCACACGCAGACGCACCGAGCTCCGCACGGTTCCTGTCACACACAGACAGGGACACACGCAGACACGCACACTCTCGCGCGCACATCCACCCGACAGCCTGTCCGCTCGCCGGCGCCTGGAGACCGTTCTGGCCGGTAAGTGTGGCGCCTCAGTGGTCGCCTTTGTGTGAAAAGCCGAGAGGCACTAGTGGGGTGGGGGCGGGGGGGCGGCGCCGGGGCCCTCTCGGGCGGCAGCTAAACTGACACCTCTTCCAACCCTGGGGACCCGGGAGCCCGCGCCCGCGCCCGCCCCCGCCACGCCCCCCGGGGGGCGCCGGGGAGACTGGAAGTGGGATTCTCACGCAAGGAAGAGAGCTTGGCGCTGGGGACCACGGAAGGAGCGGCCGCTACTCCCCGCACTCTTGCATGGTTCCAGGGAGGGATCCAGATAGTGGTCCAGGTCCAGCATCTGCGGCCCAACCTGGCATGCAGCTCTAGTCTGTAGCGCCTCTCCAGAGTCTGAACCCCCAAGAAAGGAGATGGAGATGAGAGCTAGCCTGCTCATCTCCAAATTGTGCTTTCCCCGACTCTTTAGCCATCCACCACCCGTTTCCAAAATAGAATTCCCGTGCATTCCCCTCCTCCGACAGATTGCTTTCTTTTTTTTTTTCTTTCTTCCCCTGAAGGAGGCCCAGGCTCCTGCAAAGCTCTGGTCACAATCTTCATTAGGGATCAATTTAGAGAGAGGGGTAGGATCTGAGGGCTTAGGAAACTCATTTGATAGCTTCATTTTACAGACATGGAAACTGAGGTCCAATGAGGTAGCATGGCCAAGGTCACCAGAGAGTTAGTAACAAAGCCTGCATCAAAATCTGGGGTGCTTGGTTTTTATATTTATACACCTACACAATCAATCCCTATCCCTACAAAGCCCCAGAGCCCAGACATTCACGTGAGTACACCAGGTGAATTTTGGTGATACTGACCCTTCCCCCAGCTGAAGCTGAAGATTACATTCATTTTCTGCTATCCTTACTGTTTTAAAAATTTGAGACTGGGTGCATTAATTTGCCTCATTCCACCTCAGAGAAGGCTTATTTTGTAAGCACTCCACGGTTTGGGATGCAATTTAGGAGAATGAAACAGAAATTAGATTCCAGGGTGTTAGTCCCAACACTTCCAGAAGTCACTAAACCTGAGGGTCCTCAGTTGAACTAGGTGATGTGACATTCCAGGCTTCATCCTCTTACCTAACTTTGGGCAGACTGAATGCCCTCCCAGTCAATCACTTGGCCCTCATCCACCCAGGCATTTGTGGTGGTACCCAGGTTCCCACTGATGCCTCCTCCTTCTCCTTGCTGTTTAGTAACCTCTTGGTGTTACTGAAGAAACCTCTGGGCAAGCTTGAGTTGCAGCTACACTGAGCTCCCTCAAGGCAGCTGGGTATCCCCATGCAGAGTGGGCTATCTGGTGACAGAAGGTGCCCCAGAGGTGGGCCAAGGGAGTACAAGCATCACCAGAAGGAGAAAGGATGAAGTTGGTCACTTTGAAGAGTTCAATGGGGTAGGAGGACCATTTTCAGTCCCCAGGTCATAAGGTTGCCACAAAATCAAGCTTCCTTGAGTAGGTAAACAGGCTAGTGAAGGTGGCCATGAAACAGCTCCAGGAGCCACCACTGACATTGTGGTCTAGATGGCACCCTGCTCCTAAAAGGCACCATTTATGCAGACTTCATAAAGAACCGTGGCCTGTAGGTTTGGGGTATGCAGGAGCTCGCACCCTGAGAGTGTCCTCCTCACAACTGTGAACTTCCTAGGTTCCTGTAACCTCTCTGCAGTGCTTTCTCCTTGAGGAAAGTTCTCTAATGTTCAGGATAGCTTGTCTGAACTATTTGTTGGGGAAGAGCTGTTGGGGGAGGGGAAACACTTATTTATATAACTGGTATCATCTCCTTTTTCTGTATGAGTGAATGTTTCCTGACTTAAAGAGATAATGCATATAGGTTACTGAGCATAGATCCCCAGACAGAAGGAGAATTCAAGACTTGATTGATACAACATTAGTGCCTTAGCTGTACAGATACACCTGTTCCTATCTGGAGATCCTTTGAGGGATTTTTAGATCTTCGAATCTTCCTCCCTAAAGCTGGTCTTCTTCTTGCTGACCTATGCCTTGATTTGGTGTTCAGCCCATGTAAGACACCTCTGTCAACACGCCAGTGGAGCAGAACTTTAGTTTATCAATTAGTTTGCAGATATTTAACTTGAATAATTTAGCAATCTTTACATGGTGAAAAGGCTTTTCCTACCCTGGTCACTTGTGTTTATGCAGCACATCAGTGATGCCGAGAGCATCATCAACTCCATTAAGCAGATGGGGAAATTAAGAGTGAAGAATATGGGGCTGGAGAGATGGCTCAGAGGTTAAACGCACTGATTGCTTTTCCAGAGGTCCTGAGTTCAATTCCCAGCAACCACATGGTGGCTCACAACTATCTATGGTGTCATCTGGTGCCCTCTTCTGTATAATATATAATAAGTAAATAAATCTTTAAAAAAAAGTGAAGCATAAAAAGACTCCAGGGAACAGACAAGACAACCCACTAAAAGAGTTTTGAAGACAGCAGATTTCTTGAGAATCAAGGTGGTTTTTTGAAGCTAGGTGGCACATGACCTAGGTCTGAATGACCTATATTAGAAGACAGGTGGGGTGTTTCCAAGAGGTGGAAACAGCCTGAGCAAAGGGCAGACAATTTCAAAGACTTAAAACATGGTCAGAAACTGGAAAGCAATCCATTCTCACTGAAGCATAGAGTTAAAACCAATTCATGACAAGGAAAACGTGGTGAAGGCAGATGCTTTGGTCCTGAGTGCCAAGCCAAGGACTTTCACTGTTGAGTTGAGGAGAGATGTAATCAATCTTGCTACATGGAGAACAAACAGGCTTGATGGGGACAGCCTGTTGATAGGGATCTCAAGTAGAAAAAGATGACAGTGGTTTAAGTGAGAGATAACAAGGATCTGGACTGGTGGTTGCAATAATGGATATAAAAGGGATCTGGCATAATCAAGAGGCCATCTTGTCACCAAAACCAGCAAGTGTCTAGATGTGGGCACTTCAGGGAAGAAGTAAGCCATGGCAAGGCTTTGAGGTTGAATGTAGGGGGAGGGAGATTTGGGAGGGGCAGGAGTGACTGATATGAGCCTTGATGACTCCTAATGCAAAGCTTGGCTTACCCAACACCTGATATTATCAAGAGTTAGGTCATCCATTCATCTGATGCACAGAAACATCCATGATGTGTTGGTTTGTTGCAAATTCTAGGAATATGTTGCTGCAAAAAAAACAAACTTCCTATGTCAGCTCAAGAGATACAGAAAATAAAACCTAATCAAAGATAAAATACCTGAGTGGTAAACAGTGTTCTGGAGAAGGATAAAGCCAGATAAGGAGTAATCGGAGGTGAGGACAGAGGTGATGGTGGAGGGATTCTCCTTCAACAAAACTGCTTTGGGAAGTTGATATCCAAACAAACCTTGAAGGAAGTGAGGAGGAGAAGAGAGCAGTATATTTTCTAGAAGAGATTGCATGTACAAAAACCCTGGGATAAGAATAAATGGATATTTCCAAGGAGCTCCATGATGTTATATGAAATAGGCAAGGGAGAATTCTGGCAAAGAAAATTGTTCAAAAAGGGCAGGGCCCATTGCTTGGCTGCTTATAGGTCTGAGGAATGAGAACTATAATACATTGGAGCTAATGAATCCAAGAGAACTTGACTCCTATTCTTAGTGCTCAGCAAAACACCTGCAGTGCTATACAGTGCCTCACTAATATAGTCATTGAAGGGATAAAGGTTGAATCTGGCCATTTGTGTACCAGATTTCATATCTTAGACTTAGATGAATTAATAAATATAATTTGTGTCATAGTAAGAATAAAGTGAACTTGTAGTATGGTCATATTCATAAGTCTTAGAGGACTTGAATACCTGTGTTGTAACTTCAGTTAAACACCTGTATCTGGGGCAGCAAGATGGCTCAAGAGAAAAACCACTTGCCCTCCAAGCCTGATGTTCTTGGCTTGATCCTATGTAAATATGGAAAGAAATTACTCCACAAAATTTTCCTCTGACCTCTATATACAGACCATGGAACTCATGCACCCACACACAAACATAGTAATCTTGTAAAATCTTGGTATCTTGTTCAGTCTGGCTAATAACTAAGTAAAAAAACAAACCTGAAATGGCTGTAAAGACAATTAAAATGGCAACACTTAAGGCCTTTGTTCTTACTTCTAACACAAATGAGCCTTCTGTTCATTTCACATTTTCTCCTGTTTAACTCATGCACCCTCCATCATTTTTCTAACAGACATTCTGAAGACACTAATTTCTTGTACAAAGGCACACATTTTCAAGACAAGGTGTTACCATCTCCAATAAAATGACAGGTCTCAAAAAGGCAGAGAGAGCAATAGGACACAAAAATTATTCAGAGAAGTATGAATACTTTAGGTACCTAGTTATTCAAATGAACCTCAGTGTCAAGGGCAAGACTCTAGAAGGTAGCTAGCCAGGTAAAGCTCTTGTGTATTAAACTAAACAAGGCATGTATGGATATTTCAAATTATATGGGACTACTCTATGCCAAAAACAAAAGGTCACCAGAAATTACTCATGGACTTATATAACCTGGCACAACTGTAGGTATGTCTGTGTTTGACCCTAAACTTACTCATGACCTGGGTAAGGTTCTTCCTGTCTTCCAAATTTAGTTTTTCTATTTCTAGTGGAGTAGAGTTTCCAGGATGATGAAACACTAAGACCTTCTATCCTGTGCAATTGACAATGATACTGTGGCTTAAGATGATTTGGGGGTATGAGGCAGGCAGGTAACATGCTGGCTTGCTGCCAACATGAGCTGTTCTCTGGAACAGGAGACCAGCTGTGAAGTGGCACATTGTGGGAACAAGCTGACAGGTAGTCTTAGTCTCAGAATAAAAGACTATATGAATCTCTTGGTTCAAACTCCATCTGAATCTAGCAGATGCTTTGACTCCATATCTTGGAATAGGAAAAAAAAAAAAAAAAAAAGCATGAGACACAAGAGTTGGATCCTGGAGGAAATTGAGAGAGAGAGACATGTGATCAAGGAGAGGGTATGCTTAAGCCCTGGCTTTTAGTTCTTTGGGGGTATATACCTTCGGGTGAAATTGCTGGCTTATATGATAATTCTATGTTTAACCTTTTGAAAAGCAATAGGGTTCTTTTATTTTTTATATAAAAAAAGATTTTTGCTTGCCTAGTATGAAGAAGCCCTCCCATGGACAGCTTGGGAACGAAGGGTGCAGAAAGAAGTCATTAATTTAAAACAAGTAAGTTTTGTGTGAGCTCTGCATGATCTTAGAGTTAATAGAAAGAAAAGGGAACAGATTACAAATGAGTGCAACCTCCATTTCTGAAGAATTATTGTGATCTGAAATCACAGTGGGTGGAAAAAGAAGGTTCTCAAGAGAGATCATAGTGGGTGGAATTCATTCAAGCATGCAGGTATTTACTGCATTGAGCACCAAGGTGGACAAGGGAACCTCAGGAATCAGCATGACCTGGAGGACCTTGCCCTTGAATTGCTCTGCTCTAGTGGGGGCCAGAAAAGCAATACGGCAGCAATGAACCTTATCAATGTGTGTCATGAGAATAAGACATGCAGACCTCCAGATAGACATGGTGGTACCAGCTTATAAGCCTCACTATTCAGGAGGCTGAGAAAGGGTTATAATGAGTTCAAGGCCAGTTTGGGTAACCTAGAGAGATTCTATTCAGAATTTTTTTAAAAAAGAGTAGTAGAGCTAGAGATATAGTACAGTCAGTAGAGTGCTTGCCTGGCATATATGGAGCCCTGGGTTCAGTTCTCAGCACTGCATAAACTAGGTGTGTAGTGCATGCCAATAATCCCAACACTTGAGAAATAGGGAGGAGGAGCAAAAATTCTAAGTCATCCTTTACCAAGATAGTGAGTTCAAGGCCAGCCTGATACATGAGATCCTGAATTTACCGTATCTTTAGTAAAGATTGCTCACATATAATCTAACGTGTATTCAGTCAGATGCACAATGGTCTACTGAGTCTTTACAATCCTGTGAGCTTGTATGCTTAAAGGATGCTATTCATGTGTTTCATACATAATGTATAATTGCTTTGTGTTTTTATTTTTATGAAGTCAGAAAGGTACATTTCTTCCCATGTCTAAAAAATAAAAAGATATAGATATGAAGTGCTTTGTTAACCTTTAACGTTTGAAGACAATGGTCCCATTTCTATCATTGTGGGAATGTTTTACCTCTTCACATAAGTAGAATCATGTCACAGCAGTATTTTATATTAGAAAGTAGTTTTTGAGGTCTATCGATGTACTTAGACCCACACAAATGGGCCCAATGACATTGGTTTGAGAATTGATTTCTAAATGCCCACTAGAATAGTAGCACTTGCCTTACACAAATGACAGATCAGTGTCTTGTCCTTCGGCTCAGCCTCCAGCCACACTGAGTGGCCCCTCCTTGTCCATTTAGCTCACCTTTATGTCCTGTTTCCTCCCACTGCACACATCTTCCCTGATCTCTCCAGACTCCTTGTCTTTCAGCTGTCTGTGCAGCCCCTCAGACTCCAGTTACACACCCCCATAAGGCATCCTCAACTTTCACTTTGCACATTACTCACTAGATTTCAAGCTAGTAGAGAGCAGAGACTGGGACCAGCTATATGTCTCCATAACAAGCTACGTAGGTGTGGATATAGCATTATACTGTGTTTTGTCTTAAGATTAGTTCAGATACAAAGAGTTTAAGATGAGAGCAGATGCAGAGATCCACAGGCAAACACTAGGCAGAGCCAGAAAAGTTGAAGACAGACACTACAGGAACATAGCCCACAGGACCAACTAAGCAGAGCTTATAGGAGATCACAGAGACTGAAGCAACAACCACAGGCCTTGTATGAGTCTGAGGTAGGCCCTTTGCATATATGTTACAGTTGTGCAGCTGGGTGTTGCTGTGGGACTCCTAACAGTGGGAGCAGGTGTATCTCAGCCTCTTTTGCCTGCTCTTGAAACTTTTTCCTTCTACTGGGTTGCTTCAAGCCTTGACATGAGGGTTTGTGGCTAGTCTTATTGTAACCTGTTATGCCATGTTCAGTTGATATCCCTAGGAGGCCTGCTCTTTTTCTGAAGGGAAACGTAAGAGGAGTAAATCTGAAGGAGGAGGGAGGTGCCAGGGTGGAGTGGGGAGGGGAGACCAGGAAGAATGGAAGAAGGGGAAACTGCATCAGGATGCAATATTTGAGAGAAGAATAAGAGGGGGGAGATGACAAGTATGCAAGCCAAGCGTGGTGGCGAATGCCTTCAGTCCTGGCATTTGGAGGCAGAAGCAGGTAGGTCTCTGTGAGTTCAAGGCCAGCCTGATATACAAGTGAGTTCCAGGACAGCCAAGGCTGTTATACAGAGAAATGGTGTTTCAAAAAAACAAAACAAAAACATGCAGCAGCTTTAGAGGTGGCTCAGTGGTTAGCTCTGGCTGCTCTTGCAGAGGACCCAGATTTGATTCCCAAGACCCACAAGACAACTTATAACATTTTCAAGGGTCCAGCACCACTTTCTAGTTTCCATGGGCACCAGACATGCATACAGAGCACATGAATACGCACAGATAAAACATTCCTATGCATAAAATAAAAATAAGTATTTATATACACACACACACACACACACACACACACACACACACACACACACACGCTTGTGTGTATGTGTGTGCTCAAAGCTGCAGATAATCTAAGTGGTAGGTACTTGAATAGCATCTAAAAGGTCCTGGATTCAATTTCAGGACCACAAAAATAAATAAATATAAAAACACAAATTTAAGGCTAACAATGGGAGGAAGACAATGAGATGGCCCAGTGAGTGGAAGTGCTTGCAAACTGGTCTCAACCTGAGCTCTGTACCTGGGATTTATATGACTCCAAAAGTGTCCTCTGACTTCTGCAAGCATACTAAGGTGTGCACACATACACACACACACACACACACACACACAATAAAGGAAAGAAGGAAGGAAGGAAGAAGGAAGGAAGGAAGGAAGAAATGTGTGTAACAAAATTTTAAATAAAATAACTGCAGCTATATCTTAGATCATTCTCTGAAGTTCATAAAAGAAAAATGATGAAAAGATGTGTTTAATTTCTGAGCACAGATGAGAATCACAGCCTAGGTCTTACAGCCAAAAAAGTGCTGTGCAGCTCAGGGAGCCACAGGGAAGCAGAGACCAGTCAGGGAAGTTGCTTGGAAGTGGTAAACTTCAAAGGTTTACAAGAAGGAGCTTGTGTGGAGCCCAGGGTTATATAATCAGAGGATAATTCACAGAAAGCCTTAAAGCATGGTCTGTCCAACTGTATCAAAAGCTGAGTCTCAAAAAGCCACTCTCCCCTCCTCTTTCTCTCCTTCTTGTTCATTCCTTCCTTTCTCTTCTGTCACATTTTTCCTTCCTTTCGTCTCCTCTGCAATCTGAGTGCACAGGGAAGGATTGAAGGCTCATTGCATTGTCTTTCATCTCTCCTCTGCATCATCTCTGAATGCTGGATGAAACCCATCCCATATTCCTTCTTTGCCTGAACAGCTCATAGAAACCATGATCATGGACAGAAGAGCCAGGGAACAGCCCTAGCATGGAGTGTGGTTCATTACCAAGTCCTAAACTATCAAAACACTGGAGAAAGAATTCACTCAGAGCTTAGGCTGCATGCAACAGCCTCTCTGAAGAGACCTCCTGAAGGAGGCACACACTGAGGTGGGACTTGGAAGCAGGGCAGGAGGCCACAGCTTAGAGATCCTGTTCAAATAAGAAGGGTAGGAGACAGAGGCTGAGAAGCAGAAGAGAACATGGCTGGAGAGGAAGCCGTTTCATCACAGAAAAGGACTAGGAGAATTCAATTATTTTACATGCTCCTCCTCTGGGCTCTGGGTCTGATGGAGGATCTAGAAACAGCCAGGGCTCTCCAGAGAAGAGAGGAGGAGTTTAAAAGGCAAACCCTTTTCACCCTGATGATCTTTTCTGCTGCAGGACACCTGGCAGAGCCCCAGGCAATGAAAGGCTAACTTTTCTAACTGATGGCAACTTCAGAGAACAAGAGGTCTCCTCCACTCAGAGGGACACTGGAGATGAAGCTTTGAGATGGGTCCATGGGAACAACAGTGAGAATGTCTTCCTCAGGGTTACCTAGCCTTTTCTGTACACATGACTCACTTCCTAGTCTACACTACAGTCCTGCAGCTCCCAGCCCATCTGCTGAGCCTCAGAGAAATTAAGACACCAGCCCAGGGCTGTTTAGTAAACCATGGTAGGGTATAGTATTTCAGCATCTGAATCCATCTCTTCCCCAGAGAACTGTGGTTGACTTAAGGTGGGTGATCACAGCTTTGCCAGTATGTCATGTTTTGAGAGGATCAATTCATGACTGTTGAACAGTCAACTCACGTATCTGTTGAAGGCCACCCAGAGCTCTAAGAATGCAGTTATTTCCAGAACACAGCAATAAAATACTCCATTGTCCAGAACCCAGGACCAGGCTCCATTCTGTCTTCTCTATTGTCCAGAGTGACCACAACATCAGATCTTAATTCTTAAATCTCCCTAATTTTTTTTTAGCTTTCTCTGTGGTGATTTGAGTGAAAAGGTGCTCCCTATCCACTACCCCACAGGCTCACATATTTGCATGCTTAACCCACAATTTCAGGAACTGTTCGGAAAGATTAGGAGATGTGCCCTTGTTGGAGGAGATTTGCTGCTAGGGTGGGCTTTGAGGTTTCAAAGGCCCACATCAGGCCCTCACCTTCTTCTTTTCCCCTTTTTTCTCCCCCTTCCCCTCCTCCTCCCTCTCCCACATACTGTACTTGGGCCATGCCTATCTGTTTCTTACCATGATGATAATAAACTAAGTTCTGAAACTATAAGCAAAACCCCCATTAAATATTTTTTATGGGTTGCCTTGGTCACTGTGTTTCTTCACAGCAATAGAAGAATGACTAGGACACCCTCTGAGGCTTGTCTAAGAAAATCAGAGAATGGGAAGCCTGTGGCCCATAGAAGCATCTGGCTTGTCTTTGTTAAATTTATTCCAGGGGGTAGGACCCTTTGGACCTTTATTCCTAGGCCTTTCTAAATCTTTTTCCTGGTTCGGTGCAAAAGAGCCTCAATCCAGAATCTGTCTCAGCCTAGGCTATGCCTGGGCTCTCTAGGCCTTGCCACTGACTCTGTGTCTGACTCCTTCATCAAACCCTAAATTGTCCCATCTTCCCCCCCCCCCACATGTACTACTGAAGCCTGAGCCAAGACTGACCCCAGAAAGGTACTCAGAGAATGGGGTAGGGCCATATTGGGAACTAGAGCCAATGTGGATGTGAAAGTAGCTAGGACTTCCTAGCTACAGGTGGCACAGATTTTGAGGTGGGCCTCAGCCTTTCCCTCTCTAAATGTACCCAAGCCTCAGGAGAAGGAACACAGAAGATTCCAGAAGCAATCATCACAGCAGCACTGACACCCAATGAGTGGCAGCAGCAGGAAAGCCCAGGTGAAACAAGAGGTCAGCAAAGGCAAAGGCACAAAGCAGTGTGATGAGGTGACACCAGCGTGGCTGAGGTCTAAATCCCAGAGGAAGCAAAGAGCTGCGAAAGAGGCAAGGCCTGAGTTCTAGAAGGCAGGAACTCAGCTGCCAGGGCACAAGACGGAAGGCCCAGGTGTGGGGATGGGGTCACTGTTAAAGCCAGACAAATAATTCTGAGCCTGTGTTCCCCTTAACAGAACCAATGGCTAACACTTGTGGTGCTGTGCTCCTCTAAGGTTTTTTGGTTTTGGTTTTGGTTTTTTAGCTTTACTTACCATGGGTATCTCTGTTGGTTCAGTTTACCAGATTTGCCAGGTCCAATTTTCTTACCAGCTAAGGAAACTGAGGCACAGAGAAATTGAACAAAGCTCTGGACCTCTTCTAAAGCCAGCAATAAAAACCCTCACAGTCACAGCTTGAAGTCAGCCTTTGTATTAGTCAGGGTTCTCTAGAGTCATAGAATTGTGTGTGTGTGTGTGTGTGTGTGTGTGTGTGTGTGTGTGTGTGTGTGTGTGTGATTTATTGGAATGGATGTGCTAGCAAGGTGAGGACAAGCAGGGAGAAAGCAAAAGCTTCCTTCTTGCATGTCTTCTAGCCTGTGTCTTCTAGCCTTAAGATCCAGATCAAAGATGTGTCTTCTTACCTCAAAGGCCCAGGCTAGAAGTGGATTCACCCACTTTAAATGAAGCAGAAAATCTCTCACATGTGTGCCCTCCATTTCTGGGTTGTAGTCAATTACAGACATAGTCAAGTTGACAGTCAAGAATAGCCATCGCAGCACAGAAGCAACATTTACGCCATGGAAATTGGCAAATGTTACAATGCAGAGCTTTGTCATTGAAACCTGATGGTGTGCATGATTCAGGACTCACCTTGAATTTCCACAGCACTTGTATTGGAGGACAGGAGCTGTAGTCTTTAGAGGACACACAGAGCCACACACAAAACAGCAACAATTCTTTCCTTTTTAAACTCAGCATATATCTGTATAAATCAATGGGTGTGATTATGACATTTCCATCGTGTGTATGCACAATGTATTTCAATCATGTTCAGCCCCTACAGTGCTCCCACCCCCCTTCTCCCTCATGCTGTCCCTCCTCCTCCACTTAACCTCACTTCTATTTTCGCATCTCCTTTTGTTTGTTTGCTTTTGCTTATCCAGATGGAGTTTCTCTGCGCAGTCCTGGCTGTCCTGGAACTCCCTCTGTAGACTAGGCTGGCCTCAAACTCACAGAGATCTGCCTGCCTCTGCCTCTGCCTCCTGAGTGCTGGGATAAAAGGCATGTGCCACCTTTTTAAAATCTAGCTTCTACCTACAGAGAAAATATGACATTTGTCTTTCTAAGACTGGCTTATTTTGTTGAACATGATATTCTCTGGTTTTATCCTTTTTCTAGCAAATGACATAATTTCATTATTTACAGTCAAATAAAACTACCTAGTGTGCATACAGCCCTTTTCTTTATCCATTCATCTGCTGAGGGACATCTAAGGTGATTCCATACTTGGGCATGGTGAACTTGAGTGTGCAGGTGTCTCCATCGCCTGCTGACTTAGATTCCTTTGGGTAAACACCTAGGAGTAAGATAGCTAAATTCTATGGAAGCTCTATTTTTAGCTTTTTGAGGAACCTCCAAACCGAACTCTGTAGCAGCTGCACTAACTTTACATTTCAAACAACAGTATAAAAGAGTTTCTTTTCCCAGCATTCTCTCTGGAGCATGCCCTTTGGTTTCCTGAAGATAGTCATTCTGATTAGAGTGAAGTGGACCCTCTAGCTAAAATTTACATTTCTCTGTTGGCTAAGGATGTAGACATTTTTTTCATTGTTTGTTGGTCATTTATACAATTACCTCAGAAAACTGTTCAACAGCCAGAGTCTTTAGGAGCTTATGGGATCATATTCTGAACATTTTACATACATCTCATATAAAAACCTTGTATAGGACCCAAAATTCACTTAATCTTAATAACAACCCTCTGAATCTAAAGTGTATTGGGTAAGAAAATAAAGACCTAAGATCAGACAGGCAGTTGGGAGCCCTAATTTGTAGAGCGATATCAGGGGCACACATTTGCTTCTTTTGTGGTGATTTTAATAAGCCACTTGTAAAACCTCAAACTCCAGCCCACTTTGACTTATTTACTTTTTTAGAACTATTTTTTGAACAATTGCCTGGATAAAGATTACGGTGAGAAAAGAAACACTCGTATCTGAGACTATAAACCAGTTGGTTCAATTAGAGCCAGGCTGAGGTTGAGACAGTTTAAAGCCTGCCTCTGCTGTTTGCCAAGTATGCTTTTGAACAAGTAATCTCTCTCTCTCCCAAGCCTACATGCAAATGTGTAGAAAGAGCATGCTGTTTCTTACCTGGGGTTAGAGTGAGAAAGGAGAAAGGTGATGTGTTTGGTATGGGATCCAGCACACAGTAAGAAGTCCTAGCTAAAGGGAGGCCATAATGACCACACCATAGGCCTGGGTACAAGTCTTCCTGGTGAGGCAGGACCCAGGACACCGATCACAGAATAGAGGGATAAGAACTGGCAAGTGGATTCCAGGCTCCCTAAGAGAGTCAGCAGGAACTTGGAGGTAACATTTGAACAGGGTTGTTAAGTTAATTTGTATTATCACAAAGTAATGGGTTTCACTGTGGCATTTTTATAAATAGACATTTTATTTTATTCTTATCTCCCACTTCCCTCTTTTATCCCCCATCCCACTCCCATTCCCCACCCTCCTCCCTGAAACACACACATACACACACACATACACACACACACACACACACACACACACACACACACACACCTTGCTGGCCTTTCTTCCCTCTAAATAGTTTCCACTTTTCTTAAAGAGACAATTAGTGTTTTCCAGGCAGACATCTAAAGGGACTTTTCCAGTGAAGAGGAAGATGCATTTTGCATTTTCCAAGGAATTGGAGATGGGGTGAGAGCCTAAGTAGAGGAAGCATCTGCACCCCCACAGGAGGTGTGATCACACCTTCACATTTGTGATTGCCTGTTTTCTCCTTGCAAATTAAACTGTGTACCTGGGGAGGGGGAGAGCAGAATGGAATGTTTTCAGAGTCTTAGAAAACACAGGTAGACCAGATGACCTTTGAACTCTCAAGACCTTCGAGTCTGATACACTGTTCACAATCACATAGATCCACCCAACTGTACAGATGATCACACTGTCCAACGATCACAACTGGGCTTAGATTCCACCAATAGTTGGCTCAGCTTGGTCCACCCTCTATACCTAGTTAGCAGCCCTTACCCAACCTCCCTGAATTATAGCCTGACTTCCCTGGTGTTGTGAGTATCCTCTGCTAAGTCTGCCACTGCCTCCTTTAACCTTGAAACCCTCGGTATAGGCCCATTCATTAAACATCTTGGGGGGGGTTGTTGTTTTACATCTTTCATTTTCATTATAGGCTATTAAGATTCAGATCATATCATACCTGTGACTATAGACAAGAATTAGTAGATTCTGGTCCTGTGAGTGTATCTGTCTATGCACTGTTGGGACATGATTGCCATTATCATACATTTCTCACACTGCCTCCCAAGGCAGGTTTATGCTTCCCAGGAAACCAGTGGTCACATCCACCAATCCTTCTGCTCCCATAGAAGACATCAGGATGCCCCCGGTCCCCCAGGGCCCAGATGCAGGAATCTCTCTCTAGCTCCTTCATTAGCTCATGAACTCAGAAGAACCACTGTACTCCCAAGCCTTAGTATCTTCCTCTGTAAAATGAGAATCATCACATGCTTCCCCATCTGTCTGTAGAAAGGGCTTTTTTTTCTTTGTGGTTTTTTTTTTTTGGAGGGGGGTATTTATTTATTTATGTATTTATTGTTTTTATATCCCAATCAAAGTTTCCCCTTTCTCCTCTCTTCCCAGTTCCTCTCCCCTTGCCTGCTCCTCCTACTCACCTTGTCCACTCCTTCTCCACTGTTTCTCTTCAGAAAGCAGATCTCCCATGAATATCAGCCATCCATGCTATATCAAGTTGCTGTGAGACTAGACACCTCCTTATCTACTAAGACTGGACAAAGCAACCCAGTAGGAGGAATGGGTCTCCAAAGCAGGCAACAGAGTCAGAGTCAGTCCTTGCTCTCACTATTAGGAGTCTCACATGAAGACCATGTTACACAACTGTAACATTTATGCAGAGTGGGCCTGTGTGTGAATCTGTCTATGAACTGACTGATTCAGTCAGTTCCATGCAGGCTCCCTGGTTGCTGGTTCAGTCTCTGTGAACCCATGAGCTCAGGTTAGTTGACTCTGTGAGTTTTCTTGTGGTGCCCTGGATACCAGTGGCTCCTACAATTCTTCCTCACTCTCTTCAGCAGGATTCCCTGAGTTCTACCTAATGTTTGGCTATGGGTCTCTATATCTGTTACCATCAGTTGCTGGGTGAAGCCTCTCTGATAACAGTTGGACTAGGCAACAATCTATGAGTATAGCAGAATATCATCAGGAATCATTTTATTGGCTTTTTTTTCATTTGTGTTTGGTTCTACTCTAGGTCTCTGGGGTATCCTGCCCCTAGGTCCTAGCCCTCAGGGGTGAGCTCCCTCTCAGGATATGGAAACTCCCTCTCCAGGTTGTGCCAGTCATTAGTTGGCCACTCCCACAATTTCCCTCCCCTGGAAGTCTTGTCTGGTTACAGGAGATGACCGGGTTCAGGCTCCATATCTCCTATTGCTAGGAATCTTAGCTAGGGTCCCTTCAGATTCATGGGAGTTTCTATTGCCCTAGGTTTGTTTCTAGCCCATCCCAGAGAGGCCCCCCATTCCAGTTGTCTTTCCAGTACTCTCTCCCTTCATCCTCCCCACACCTGGGGAAGAGTTTTTCTTAAAGAGCAGCCAGCTCCTGCTAGAACATGCCATCTTCCCATCTCTGAATATGGCTTATACCCAGGGCTAGAAAGTGGAAGAGAAAGGTGCAGAATGCGGGTAATGGGAGTAGATCTGTAACTGTGAGTGGCTTTGGGCAGATCACTTCACTTGACAGAATATCTGTCTTCTTCTCTAGAAAAGTAAAGTAGCAGTGTATCCCCTCTAGGCTGCTGTGAGGACCTAATGCCTCACACAGTGCTCAGAAAAGGGTCCTGAACTGTGTCATTGCCAACATTGTCCATTCCCTCTTCGGAAACAAGACTGATTCTGCATGCTGCCACTCCCTCCTCTGGGCAACTCCTCCTCTTGATTTCCATTGTCATCAACCTACCATAAGAAACTGAAGAAATAGATTTTGACCATCAGGAATGCCCCAGGGAAGGAGTGGGCATATCCATAGAGCCTGAACTGGGTCACAGTGAGGCTTACGGACCCTCATCCTAAAGATGGAGTCGGGACAAGATGCCTAAGCCACGTGTATGAGTCTCTGATTTTTTTTATGTTGTTTGCACAGTTGATCCCTGCTTCTTAGTCCCTTGTGGTAGCCAAGGACAGCAGAGAAGCTTTGTATGTCTGCTGTCTGTTGTTCCTGTCCAACAAAGCAGGGGTTTGAGTGTATCTCTGCAGCCCTGAGCCTCAGATCACTGTGGAAGCAAGAAGATAGAGTTCAGGCTGTGCCACTGGACCGAACCACAGACACCAACAGGCTTAACAATACTCGCCCATTGTCTCCAAGGATGGGCACAGTTCTTGGATATCATTTGTCCTGAAGTTAGCCCAGGTAGCCAGGCAACATTCAGGGCCTTGGGCCCTTTCAGAAGCATGTCCTGCCCCTTCCCATGAAGTAGCATTGTCCACACAGTTGCCTTCATCATCACCATCATTTTCCCGCTCTATTATATCTTTGTTGGTCATTTGCAGCATTTCTGGACATTTGCTATTTTACCAGGTTGTATGACAGCCCCTGAGAAAGAAAAGAAGAAGCTAGAACTCCCAGGGGCCAATGGTGCTTAGCAAACAAGGATACTTGCTACCAAGCCCAATGACCTGAATTTGATACATGGAACCCACATGTTAGAAGGAGAGAACAGACTCCCACAGTGCACATGCATACATGCACACACAGGGTTGAGAGTGGCTAAGCCACCTTTTTTGGCATGAGGAGAGTTCACCACATCCTTACCACCCACCTTCTTGTCCAGAAAATTCCATCTTGATGGACTCCACCTTCCTCAAGACATAAAACCATAAAGGACAGCTTCTCAGTGAACATGGCTTTGGGAATCTATGGTCAAATCTGCCTCAAGGTAGCTAGGACATGTCTGTCATGCTTCTCTGGAAACAAGAGTAAGAAGGAAAATGAGGAAGAAAACAACACCAGTGTGCATCTCAGCAAATCACCCCGTCCCACACTGTCCTCCCTTTCCACACTTGCCTTGTCAGGCTGATAGTCTTTCTTTCACGAATATGCCATGCTTTCTTTCAGCTCCACATGATTCCCTCTGCTTGGATACCACTCCCATCCCACAGCCACTCCCACTATATTCCATCAATCTTATAACTCCTCTGCCTTGTTTGGGGCCTCGATGGTACCTCAGGGAACCCTGAACATTTCCTATCAGACATTTACATGGGCACGGCTTCTTTCCTACCTGCATCCTGCTGGAGAGGCTTGTATTCATTGTGTTTGTATGGTTTGCACACAATATCTGTTTGCAGGAAACACACACTGAAGAAATGGATGGATGGGTTCCAGTGTTAGACTCACTCCAAAGATAAAAAGCCAAGTTGCCAAGCCCCTTAGCTGGGCCTGTCCAGGCTCTTCCATCCTTCCTTTCTTTGGTCTCAGGCAGTCCCCTGCTCCATAATTCCACCCACAGAGTGGAGATAAAAGGGAAGTCATTCATTTGAGTACCCTTCAGCCAGAAAACACTCAAGCCCCTTCACTGGGATCCAAAGTACTCCCAAATTTGTGGTCTGTTCAGACAAGGGCACAGATGGCTGGACAGTGGACAGATGGGCCAGGAGGGTAGGCAGCTTGCTGGGATGGAAATAGCATGAACTAGGCATTGGGAGTCCTGAGTGCAGAGCCTGTCTGTTCCCTGAGTTTTCTGCACATATCATTCTGGGCTTTTTGGCTGGCAACAACAGAAACAGTTAGTAACCCAAGAGGCAAAGATACGTATTAGAAGCCTTGGAACATAAAACAGATGTAATAGGCAACTGAGCTCTGCTTTAGGGGAACCCTTCCTGTTACAAACAGATCAGACAGATCACAGGTGAGAGGGTAGGTGGCTCCAACAAGGATTCAGGATTTGGTAAACTACCTGCAAGCAACTGTTCACCCCCTGTGTGACCTGAGTTACTTCTCTGGCCTCAGATTCTCCATCTGGATGTTCTGAAGCTGGCCTCTTTGTCTTTACATAGACAGTTTGCTTTATGCTTAGGATAATTTCTGTCCCTGGCCCCAGAGGGCATCTTTCCTACCCAGATACTTTGGGAATGAAGTTTAAGGGAGCTAGGTCAGTGAGTGATCACTTGTGTGTCCCTGGAGGGCACTGAACCTTTCCACCTGTATATTCTGTGACTCATTTGGATGATGTGAACACAACCCTGAACATTTCTTTTCCATCAAGCCAGCACATGCCTCTGCATGCTAAACTTGCTATAACAAACCTGGATAGAGTTCTACCAGGCTGTCTTCTCTATGTTGAGAAGTTCCTAGCTGAACCCTGTCCTCTCAGAGATCTCAAAGCCACCAACCCTGAGAACCTGACACTACCCTATGTTTGACCTTTAATGTGTCCATCAAAGGCTCAGGATCTGGACTAAATGCCTAGGATGCATTAGGAGTGGAGGGGAAAAGGATGCTACCACATCACTGAAGTGGATGGGGTAAGCAGGTGCACAAACAACTAAGAAGCATTGGAGCAAAATAACCAACAGGAGAAATGTAAGCCAGGTGTTGGGGAGCCTGGAGGGTTTGATTCTTCCCTTGAAATTAGGAAATATTCTGAGAAAAGATGTGGAGGAGTAGGATGTGGCAAACGCTGGGAAGAACTATGCAGGTTGAGGAACAGAGTGAATCGAGGCACAAAAGTCAGAGGTTCCATGTGGTAAATAGAGATATGGCATAGGATTTTGGAGAGAAGCTGATCTTGAGGACAACTTTGTGGTGACAGAGAGGCATACTGGGAGGACTAAGGGCAGGCAAGAAGTCCCTGGTATCAGACAAGTCTATCTGGATTACCCCAGCTTCATACCCAGGAATCACAATCCTTCCCACTGCGCAAATCTAACATCTGTTCCAGGATGCCCCCAATAGCACTCACTCACCTAGTCCTAGGCAAAGAAGTAGTATCTACTATGCATCCTCCATTGTCCTTGAATAAGCCCCTTCTGGAACTCCCTCCAACTGAAGACAGCTATTTTGTCAGAACCACCAGCCATGAGCTCCTAGAAGTAGGGTGAGTGGTCCAGGCTGGGTCTGTAACTATAGGGTAACATTATGTCCATAGACACAAGGGGACAGTTAAAGGTAATAGTGATGAAATCCATGCTGCAAGGAGCTGGAGATATGACTACTTTATTTATAGATGAAGACGCAAGCCCAAGGCAGGAAAGGGATGGTCCAAAGTCATAAGCTTTTGGGAATCATAATAACACTTGGTCAGAGTAGCACCATTTACAAAAATCAAAAGGCAGAGCCACTCTACATGTCCACTAGCTGACAAGTAGACAAATGTAATGTAGTCTGTCCATACAGTACGAAATTATTCACCCATAAAAAAATAATGTACTGGCTGGTAATAGTTACCAGCTTGAATAAACCCTGGAGACATTATGCTAAATGAAAAACAAACAAGACATAAAAGTTGCCATGTATGATTCTACTTCCATGAATTATCCAGAACTGGCCAGAGAAACAGGAATAAAGCCAGAGGTTGCTAGGGCCTTGGAGAATGAAAGATGGAGTGTGGCTCCTTAAGAAATATATGGGGTTTCCTTTGGGGAGATAAGAACATGTTGTGACTACATAATGGTGGTAATGAATGTCATAAGTATATTCGATGCACAATGATGGACTTCATCCAGGCATGATAGTACACACTAGCAGTACCAACATTAAGGAGGCAGAGGCAGGAAGATCAGGAGTTCAAAGCCAACTTGGGCTGCATAATGACACTGTCTCAATAAATAAGTAAATAAACAGTAGATTTTATGCTATTGTAGACTTTGCGACCAGATGCCACCTGCTGAATTCAGTGTCCCTTCCTTACATCTGTGCTGCTAGCCTCCACATCCCTCCTATTGCAGACCTCCCAAGCCCATGGGAGGCACTGGGAGGCTTGTGCCACCTCTTAGTACAGAGAAGCCACACAGCCAAGTGCAAGAAAGCCATCCCACCCAAGAGGTGGGGCTCGTGACTTCTGAGAGATGTTTTTCCTAGTGCCTCTGCTGAAGCTTAAGCCTCGCCTGCTTTCCCATTCCTCTGACCAGCCTATTTCCAGCTGATGCCCCAAGTGTAACACTTGTACTGCCCGAGTCCTTACTCTAGCAACCCATCATCTACTAGAAACATCCTTTAAGAAGTAAGTCATGCCTTCCCTTAGGAAGACACTCCCTTCTCCCCCATATATGGACATTAGTTAAAGGAGATGCCAAGGCAAAATCATGTTGGCACCTCCAGCTCTATGGTCAGATGAAAAGGGCCCTGAGTTGCTCAGCATTGTATTGCTGGGACTGCCGTAGTGCACCATCATCTCTGTGGTTCTCTGGTTTTAAGAGCAGCAGTGAGAATCCATTGAGTGAGTTGCTGCCTGCTCACTCCAGAGAGTTTTAGCAAAACCTAAATGCTAAAATCTGTTCAAACTCCTGACCCAACCTAAGCACACAGCTCTGAGAAGGGATAGGAGCTGAAACCCACCACAGGGCAAAACCACATCTTGCTCCATTTTCCTCCACAGTGTTGGGGTGCTACTCTTTCTGGTCTTCTGATTATGAAATTAGTCATTTTCTAGGAAGCTTATTTATAGAGTCCACTGCACACATGCAACACTGAGCTATTCTGAATGTGGCTGGGTGTGAAAGCAGATGTGAGTCACATATGATTTTCCTTCCAGATACTTTGGTTACCTTTCTGCCCCTCATCATGGGCCACTGTCTTGGGGTATCCTCTATCTAGGGGTGCCCTTATAGTAAAGCAAGTTCAGGATTGAGAGGTTGTTCTCAGACTCAATCTCTATGGCCCCCACGTTTACATTCATTCTGCTTCAGCACCTTCCTCTGTGAATTGAAAGATCTTTGAGAGCCATGTCTGCTGCTGAGGATGGTTCCAGGTGGCTTAACAAAGACCCACCCATAAAGTGGCTCAAGTGGTAGCTGCTTGAGGTAGTTGATGTTTTCTGAAGCACATTGCGGTGGCACTCACTTATTCTATAGCTCTTTATTTGTTGGACCTTCTTCTATGAGCCAGGCACTGGACTGTGCTTTGAAGATGAAAGCTGAGTAAAATTAAAAGAGTGGTCAATGCCCTTTTGCAGCCTACACCCTGATGGCTGACAGTGATGTTGATCCAGCAATGGCATCAATTAAAATGGACTTCCTAACTATCAAGTGCTGAATAAAAAGTCCCAGCAAGTAGAGATGAGCACACTAACCAGGCAGAGAAATGTGCATGGACATATAAAGAAAGGAGCCTGTCCAATGCAACCAGGATAGTGGTCAAGGGCAGGAGGGAAAGAAAGCAATGCTGAAGGAAAAATAGTTAACTGCATTAAAGGGTATTTGTTTTTGTTCTTAGTGAAATGGGATGCTGTAAGAGTATTTTTCCATGGGAGTTTATGTGATGAATTTGAATTTTGAAGATCTGGTTCTAGCTCAAGGCTGCCCCATCCTGCGTGTAGGTTGGGAATTTTACAACCTATGTAAGTGACTTGTTGGAGAGTGTTTTGGGGAATAGCCTGAATGAATAAAGTGTAAAGAGCACAATTACAGGCAAGTATGCCTTGAAGGTAGTGTCCCTCTGTTTCCATGTCATCTGGTCTCTAGAACTTGGGATTCTCAGAGATGCTGCCAGTTGTGGGGGGTGGGGTGGGGAGCAGATAAAACAAGACAATGCAAATTGAGAGTAGTAAATACCAGAGTGGAAGAGTCAGCCTTGTCCTGACCTGTCTGCCTTATTGAAATCTATAATGGTCCTAAAACAGGCTGGAGGATAAATGAGAGGCCATGTTACTAGATTGGTGTGCAGAGAGGCTACTGATCTTCTTTCTGGACTTCTTAGAGTATGTGCTAGTGTGCCTGCATTAAAGGTTGTTCTGCTGTCAGTTCTGCCAGCTAAACTAAGATGTGGGGACCTAGTGAGAAGACTCTAGCTATTTCACAATATTAATGGATATGCTCTCCATCAAGAGACTCAGCACAGAAAGGACTAAGGAGCTCTGAGACTCCAGTCCTCTGTAATCCTTCTCTCGGGGCAGGGCCACAGCCATGACTCAACCACAGGAGCACAGATCCCAGACTCTCAGAATGCACAGTAAGCATGAAGGGATGATTCTTTGATAGGCACAGCCTGGTTTGTGTGTCCACCCATGATCTAGCCTACAACTGTGAAGAGCCAGACATGAAGGGGAGCCAGAACCATTGGGGCACACACCTGCATAGTAGGCCATTGCCAGAGCAGGGGATACTGTGAGCATCATGGTGTTCTGCCCTCCAGATTAGTTGAGTCTGAAGACACTTTCTGGGCTCTAATTTCAGCAAGCTTTTTCCAACTCACTGTGTGAAGAAAGAAAACAAGACCCTAGGGCAGTCTATTAGGTACTTTATGGGCTATAAAGAGGGTTTTCTGGGGGGTTGGGTAGATGTGACTTGGTGGTTAAGAGCAGTTGTTGTTCTTGCAAAAAAAACAGGTTTCAATTCTTAGCACCCACATTGTGACTCATAACCACCCGGGGCTCCAGTTCCCCTGTATGCACATCATGGCACTAACATGCACATATATACATCATCATCATCATCATCATCATCATCATCATCATCATCATCTTCATCACTAACAAAGTACTTAGGAGAGAGAATTGCACAGCAGTAAGAGCAACCCAACTTCACTCTAATGAGACCGTGGACAAGTCACACAAATTTCCTAAGCCTTTTTTGATAAGTCCTGTTTTAGGTGAGGACTCTGTTTCAGAGTCTCAAGAAGGTGGGATATTCTTCCTTGGTGGTGGTGGTGATGGTAGTGATGATATATGAAAGACACCTATACCTCTCCTCTGCAGCTTGTTGCCATAAGAGCCTGCTCCTTCCCTTGGGTTCCTGATGAAGTGGAACTAATCAATAGAATACTGAGGGAGACAGCTTTTGTCTTTTTCATCTTTCCTGGAGGCTGGGACTCTTGATCCTGGATCACCATCATACCCTGCCAATTTCTCTTCTACTGCAGGAGTGAGAGCAAGAACCAGGCTGCTGATGACTCGGAGGGAAGGGACCTGGACATGTGCTGCAGTGAGAGGCTGTCGGGTAAGTGTCCTCCACACTCCTCCGACCCAAGAATTCAGATTGGATAAAGAGGGTGCCAACTGACACAGAACTAGAAGTCTGTCTAGTTGGAGATTTGTTTTTCAAACCCTCAGTGTCTTTCTGTCCTAGGGTCATTTAGGGCATTTCTGTCTCCTCTGGGAGGAAGAGCAGATATCTGAAGGTGTGCTTTGAGGTAGAGAAGAAGAGAGTAGGCAAGGGAGCTGACCAGTGATGTGTCAGTACAAGCCTCGGAGGCTACGGACGAAATCAAAGGCAGGTGATACAGTCTGAGCTGAGGGTGGCCAAGCAGCATGCAGAGTTGCCAGTCAGTCCTGCAGAGAAACCTGGCTGAGAGTCAGAACCTGCAGTTGCAGTCCAGGTGACCACAGATGTGGGATTCTGCCTGCCTGAACCCCTGCCACGGCTGTCACCATGGAGATGGCCAGGGCACTGTACCCACAGAGTGACAGCATGGCCCACCAGTTGGAGACCATATTTCTTGTCAAAATAAGCTGCATTTAAAGGAATAGAGTGGAAAAGATGGTAAAAAGGGTTTTATTTTCTTTTTATATGTTTTAATTTTCTTATAAAAGTACCCATCATAGCAATATCACAAAACAAACGCAAGTGAAACATTTGAAAATTTGTCATACCTTTGTAGCACAGTCTACATTTTCATATCCTCCACACAAAAGTTTGTTTTAAAAATATTCTTTTGAATTCCAACTTTGAAGCCTCAAACCTGTGGTGTCTGAGAAACCTCAAGATCATGCTAGGTAAGAAGCTTAAAAACACAGTCTCCATGTAACATTTAAGCTTGGCATTCAAAACAAATAGATGCAATTCTGAAGCAGTGACTTTAAAATAGGCAACCACAGAATCCACTAACCACCCTTCCCCAGCTCCCTGGCTTCTCTAGAAGCCCTTCCTTGGTGCAGTTCTCCCTTAGTCAGTAGGGGCATCATTGCACATCATGATCCCTGTTTTTGCTGGGGAGAGTGGGATAGATGCAACTCAGAGGAAGTATCCTGGTAGAGACTAGAAGGAGCTAGCTGGAAAGAAATAATTCTCCAAAGGTTGTGAAAGCTGAGTGTCTGAAGGGCTACCATATGCTGGGGGATAGGGGCAGGCAGCAGAACTATCCTGCATATTTTAGGAGTATGACGTAAGCCCAACACATAGACATAAAGAAGATCTGGGCCCATGGGATGAAGAACTTTCTTTCTGACTCTCAGAGTCATCCAGTCATAGAAGTGATGATTCCAGAGAAGGATGAGTGTGCCATCACTGGAGGCATTCAAGTATTGGAAGATAAGCAATGGATAGGAAATTTCCACAGTAGGTGGAAAGTCTCAGTGACATCAAAGTTTCTTTCAACTATTAAACACTTCTATGATTCAGATATGAGTCATAGAATTTGAAGATGATTCTACAAACTGAGATGGCCCCACTGGCTAGAAAATATCTACAGAAAGTAGAACATAATATATAGAAACCCAAGAGGATCATGGTGTGGAGGAAAGAGCATGGGGCTTGGTATTTGAGACTGACTATGCTATTTCCAAGCTGTGAGTTTATGGGCGAGTCATTTAACCTTGCTCCAATCCATCAGCTGGAAATGGAAATTACAGCAACATGAATATTTATCTTCACAATGGACCTGGGATAAATAAATGTAACCAATCATTTGTTCAGAAATCCATTTATTGAGTACCTACCATGTCTCAGATTCTATATTGGGTGCTGGGGATATAGTGATCAATGAAGTTCCTACCTTAACAAAGGGTCACAGACAAGCTGTGCACTGAGCCAATTCTGGAAAATGGGACAAAGCCACATCAGAGAGGTTACAGTAAGAAGCACAATATGTTTAATTCTAACTCTCCTCCCCCAGAGCCAGCAAACAATGTCGAATGGAAGAGGAGATTAGTCATCTCCACTGAAGCTGGCACACTGCCTGCCTTATGCAATCTGCAGGAAGTTGGTACCATTTACTGCCCCATCTTACAGATGACAGGACCAAGCCCAGGGATGTTGGGCTTCCTTTCCAAGTTCCCTTAGCTGGATGGTGCTTGGCAAGAGAAGGCCCAGTCGAGCCATTCCTGAGCCTATGTTCTCACCAAAACCCTGTTCTTACCTACACTGTCTCCATAGAGTCTGTAGAGAGAGAAAAAGTGAAGATGTGTCTGTCCCCAGAAAGAACATAGACAATGTGCCTTCACTGTGCCTGTCTCCTTCTGTGTCCTACTTCTTCTGGAAAGCCCTGTCTGCCAAGGACCAGGAAAGGGTATGCCTCCTAGATACCCAGGATGCCAGGCAGATGTGGTATTGTAATAATTACTTATCTTTTGTGGCCATGAGTTCTTTAAGGCAAGCCCCTCCCTGTCTCACTTCTGTGTCCTCCATGCCCACCATTTACTCAGCAGTGTCTTATTTATTCACCATTAGCTACATGTGACTGACACTGTAGTCAGTAGGTCAGGAGATGCAACAGAAAACTAAACAGAGAAAGAACCTACCCCATGGGACTATATTATGTATTTAGAGTAGGTTTTCAAGCCTGGGGAGATGGCTCACCTTGTAAGAGCATGGGCTGTTCTTCCAGAGAGTCCAGGTTCAACTCTCAGTACCAATAAATCATCTGTAACTCCAGTTGCTCCATGAACATTGCATGCATGTAGTACATAGGCATATATGCAAACTAACACACATAAACATTAAAGAAATTAGTTTTGTTTTTAAAGTGGGGCCTCGGGCTTAGATCTGACTCAGTCACTAATCAGTGAAATGCTAATTTCCCCTCCCTGGATCTGCTATCTATAAAGTATCAAAAATTAATCTTCGATGCTATACAGAATTGGTGGCTCAGTGAATTAACAGAGCTGAGAGCAGGGCTTAACACATAGTAGTGCTACATAAGCATTCTCTGTAAGGACAAGGAGGGGGCATCACTTGGCAAACAGTGGGAGAGACTGTAGAAAAAGATGAAAGCTAAGAAGAGGGAGGTGGGGAAGGACTAGAAGGTAGTTTAGCAATGTGACTGTGTGGACCTGAGCCCCATGTGGAGCAGATTGCCAAAAAGGCTGGCTGTCCATCTCTGCTGACCTAAATGGAAACTTGGACATAAAAACAAATGGATGTATAGAGGCCAAGAGCACCAGGGTGCTGGGCCTCTAGAAGAGCCCACAGACACTGTGAGCAATTGCATAATGATAATAATGGTATAAGAATACATCCCTACGTAGATTCTTTCCCTCCCTACTGTCTTTCCTGCTGGGGAAGACACAGGCAAAGTGACTCATTCATTCCCACACAAACTTCAGAATAGAGTGACATGGCCAACACTCAGAGCCTCGGTCACCCGGACCTGAGCCAGCATCAGGCAGGTCATATAGACCTCTTAGATAATGCTTCCTGGAATGAAGATGTCTTTAGACACCACCAGCAACCCAGGAAACCCACAGCTGCCTTCAAAGCGGGTAGGCTGCTCACATCCTCCAGGGCACTCCCACGTTTGCTCACACAATTGTGTTTGCTCTCATTTGACACAGCCACATGCTCACATACACACATGCACATGCCCACACAGTCACCCCAACACGTGGCCTACCTCAGACTCACAGGGCCCTGTGGGGGTGGACATGCACCGCCAGAGGAAACACACCTGCATGCTTTCTTCCTCTTGCATACTCAGCTAGTTCCACTCTGCATCTCCATCATCCTTTGACCACCATATAAGCTCCCTGGCAACCAAAAGACACACTAGCTCTCTTACTCTCTTTAAGTCTTTTCTGGGGCTACATCCTGGTCTCTTGTACATGCACAAAGATTAGAAATCACACTCCTTTCTTCTACATGCCCTGTCCTTTCCTTGGCACTTAGTCACTCTTGGTTTCAGGAACCGGTAGTAGTCACTTGTTGTAGACCTGGATGCCTTCTCCACTCCATGCACATGCAGGCTTCTTTTCTTTCCTCTCATTAACATACTCCTTTTCACCTGGTCACTCTCTTCTCTTCCACTCCCCTTGTATGCTCACTTTACTTGCTTTGCAGTCATCCAAACACACTGGAACATTCAAACCCACACTCCCTGCTCTTTGGAGTGTAGGTGTTCACATATTCATGAAAGCAAACAACACTGGTAGGGCCTCTGTTCCTTATCCCAGCTAACACTGGTATAGGCCTAACCTGAAATCAATAGCTTCCTGAGAATCTGGAGGTAAAGAACACAGATACCAGTGATGACCAGGTCATGCAATAGAGTGACATCAGTAAGTCTTGCTTTCAGTGTCTCCAATGGTCAGACTTATAGGCAGGCTGTCTCCTAAGACCTGCAAGAGGCCTCAAATGGTATACCACTTTCTGCTTAATTTTGCACCACAAGGACCATTGTATGTGTGCATGTGGGCATGTCACTATATAATCAGCCATGATCCACAGTACATTCCAATTAGAATGTAGCCTTGGAAAGATGCTCCTGAGGAAAAAACTTTACAAGCATCAGGTCACAGTGAAAGGCAAGTCTGAATTCCTCAGTATTAGAGTACATGAGAAGAGCACAAGGACACCAGGTAGGTACATGTGCACCTTTCCTGGGCCTTGTGAATCACTGCCCTATAAGAATGCATGGCCAAATGAGAGGAAGTATAAATCCCATGTCTAGGAATGCCATTGCTCTTGAGACTAGGGTACTCCATAGGCCCTTTATAGCTGACTAGAGTCGTGATAGTCCTGGCTACCCTGAGGGTTAAGTGTGTGATGTTCAGCTGGGTTCATACAAGGTTTCAAGTGTACACGGAAGGCCTAGAACTTATCCTTTTGGTAGGAACAGAGATGACTTCTCAGGATGGTAGCTATGAACCTACTTCCATCTTCAGTCTTAATATCTTGAAAGTAAGTTCCAGCTCAGCACTAGATACAGTGCTCTGTGTGTATGCTCACCAGTGTTCAGTGGATGCTCCTGAGCCAAGGATGAGGTCTCAGTCTCAACAAGAAGCAATTGCTTATCATGGGTGCTACTCTATGGAATAAAGGAGATGGAGGCTTGACTATCCTAACCCTGGGGGTCATAGTTATCACTATATTTCTGTCATGCCACTTAAGAAGCTTTGTGCTAGAAGCCAATGGATTCTTGAAATGCACTTTGATCAACTCAAATTTATGGAGTATCCACTCTGACCTGACACTTCCCAGCTTAGTGGTACAGTGCTGAGCAAAGCAGATGTACCTTCTCTGCTCTCAAAGAACACAGGACACTAGGGAAGCCTATATGCATGCCTAACTTCAAGAACCAGGAAAGGTTCCCTGAAAGCATCCTAGAGGCTGAGTAGGTCCCCAGTCATGTCTTCAGGAATCCTCTCTGTCAAGCATTGTAAGAAGATAGGCAACCTCTGAAGAGGACATAGCTTCCATCTTCTAAACTCTGTCCTCATTGAGCATCCAAGTCTGGTGTCCAGAATTAGTTCTAACTGGCCTGGGAGCAGGTGCAGGAACCCAGTGGACAAGCAGAGAGAAGGCAGACTAGATGTGCCATATGGCTGAGATGCTTTTTATGACTGTCCACAAGCACAGCACACATTCTGCATGTCCTTCTCTTTTTGTGGTGCTGGGAATGTAACTCATGGCCTGTGTGCATGCTAGGTATACACTGAGCTATACACACAGCCCCCATTCTACTGGTTTTTATTTATTTAGTAGATTGATGCTTCTGTTTTCATTTAGGACTACTAATGCACTGGCTAATGGTTTGAGCGTTTTGACCATTATAGAGAAACAAAGCAGTGTTAGGATGTGCTAAGACACTAATAGAGTAATGTTTGGGAAGAGGCCCTGGTCAGGCAATGGTAGAATTTAACTCGTCTCTGACACCAAGACAGAAATGAGAGCAGGAACCCATGTAACTGGGCCTACAAGTTATTTCGGAGGTAGAGAAACCTGGTGTTTCAGCTCAACCACCAACTAGCCCTATGGCCTTAGGTGAAATCATCTGCTTTGACCTCAAAATTCTATTTTCTTAACTATAGATGGTGATATACGATCTTCACAGAGGCCATGATAATGTGTTAATAGATGGAAAGTGTTTATTACATGTCACTCAGTCAGTGGCTGCTGATAATGATGGTGGTCATTCCAGAGAATGGAGGGCAAACAGGAAAACCTTCACATTTTTATGAGCCTGCTCCAGGACTCAGGGGTCAAGTTCTGGCCAGTCCTTCAGCAATGTAGATTTATAACACTTCCATGGCTCTTCACCAGAGACCTGAGATCTCACAAGGCCAACAAAGCCTTAGACAGGAGTGTTGTCTGTGTGTAGAGTCAGGTAGGAAGGGGGTCAGCAATGGTGGGAAGAGAACCTGTCCTTTTCCTTCACTGAGGTGGCCAGGGCTATAATGTTGTAGGGAGATATCTGGATGTGCAGGGACACTAAGAAGAGAGTGGCCGCTGCCTCTACAAAGACTGATGCCAAAGCCCATTGAGATAGATGAGAATTTATCACATTCTCAAGACATGTGGGGACAGATGTTCTCCTTTTCCTTTGTTTTGTCCAGTGCCAAGCCACCCTAGTTCTCAATATATTCTTTATAACCTTCTTAAAATGTGTCCTTTCAACACCATCCTTTACTCAAACTCATTTAGTCTTCTCAGATCTCAGTCTCTGTTTTAGTTAGCTATTACAGCCTTGTAAACTGTCTCAAAAGTCAGTATCGTCAAAGAGGGACCATCTTCCATGCACATGAGCTACAGGATCAGGCAGGTTGTTCTTCTGTTTCATGTCAAGAGAACTCATCCACAGGGTTGTGTTCACCTGTTTATGGCCTGGAAAACAATGTCCTGAAAGCTTTTCTTACTCATCTGGTTCCTCAGTCTCTGCAATGTGGATTTGCTCCCTCTTTAGTCAGCCTGTGCTACCTCAGCACAGTAGTCAAAAGGATATTAGACTTCTCATCTACCAACTGACCTTCTAAGAGGGTAGAAACAGAAGCTGCAGATTTCCCAAGCCTCAGAAAAAAAATATGGCATTATTTTGATTTATCAATCAAAGATAGCCACAGTCTCAACCCAGATTCAAGTAAAAGAAGAAACATAGCACCTCTTTCTGGGACACATCCAGGAATCTACACCACCCTCATCTACCACAGCATCTTTTATCAGCTTCTCTCCTTTTCCTACATTCATTGCTTTCCTCAATATCTATTTCTTTCTTTGATTCTATGTCCCATTGTTTTTCCAAGCCTTTCCTTATTTCAGCTACTGACCTTTGACTCTTCTCCCTACTTGTGGAAAGTATGGCTGTGTGCAGGCTCCTCCCCAACACTTGTAAGGACACTGTGTGCTATATCAAAATAAAGTTGGAAATAGAGGCAAAATTAAATAAAATATGTTCTGTCCTTCTACATGGACAAATATTCATCTGTAAGGAATATGAAAGCCAGGTTTGTACTTATTAGTTAAGCCAGGCTAGGATTGTGACTCCTTGGCATTTTGCATCAAGATACAAGGTTTAGAGGAAGCTAGTACTGGAAAATTAGCTCCATTTGCTGCAAGGATGTTCACATACACTTATGTGCATGGACACTCTGGCCCACACATCTGATCTCCAAACATTCCTTCTGTAAGCTAGAAATGCACACAGCAATGTATTGTGCATCAGAAAACAAGAGATCAGTGAGCTGACCAGGCTCAGGCCAGTGGTCATGGAGAACCTTTGGATTTGTGTATAAATGGGGAAATGTCTTCTTGGTTCCATCCAGAGAAGAGCCCTTCAAATATAAGTCCAGACCACGAGTCATTTTCCTAGTGTGATGACAGTGTCCTGTATGTCCTGTGTTGGGCATCACTTTCCTGGCTAGATAGGACAAGCCCGCCCCCACTATTCCAGCCCTCAGGTCACTCTCCTGCACTGCAAAATGGGGACATTAATCTTCACATGGCAGTTGTGAGGCCATGGTGAGGTGGTATGTGCATGGAATTGGTAAGAGTCTATTCTCTTGCCTTTTCATTTTCTAGTTGTTGGGTTCAGGCCTGGATCTATATCCGAGCTCTTTTAAAGTTTGAGAACCTTCACAAATCATGTCACAGCTCTAAGTGTCTGTCAGCCCCACTCAGGCTGTGGCTAACTGTGACTGTTCAGAAATACTGTCTTTTGTTCTCTCCTCTACTCCCCTTCCCTCCCTCTCTTTCTCTCTCCCTCTCTTCCCCTCCCCTCCCCGTTCCTTTAATAAACTTAACATGGCTCCTTTAAAAAAGAAAGAAAGAAAGAAAGAAAGAAAGAAAGAAAGACTGTCTTTCTGCCAAATTCCAGTCGACTGTCACCTTGCTTAATACAGACCATTTCTGGACCAGCAAGATAGATGGTCAGATAGAGGTGCCTGCTGCCAAATCTCATGACCTAAGTTCAATTCCTGGGAACTACAAGGTAGAAAGAGAGACCCACTCTGCAAGGTGGTATCCTCTGACTTCCACACACATGCCATGACAAATATACACTCAAAAAAAGTAACTAATTAAAAACATAATTTTTTAAGACTTTTTCTCCATCACAAACAAGGACATGTGCTTCTTACATCCACCCAGCACATTCCACCTTCTGCCAACATATGCAGCCCACACCCAGCAGGAAGGCCCACTGTAGCCATGCCCAGCCTCTTGGGCTACCATGATAAAATGTGAGTCCAGCCTGGCGTGGGAATTTGTTGTCTTAGAAAGGAATAAAGCTGCTTGAGTTAGGCAAATCCTTTTGCACTGTTGCCAAATGCTGTCAAGCCTAAAGCATTGTTATCTTACTGTGTTTTTAATTCTGGAGCCCAGGGCTTATGGTTCTGGCCCACCTCTCAGAATATCTCAAAACATTGGGCATTGTAAAAAAAAATATCTCGGGGGCTGGAGAGATGGCTCAGCGGTTAAGAGCACCGTCTGCTCTTCCAGAGGACCCGGGTTCGATTCCCAGCACCCACATGGCAGCTAACAACTGTCTGTAGTTCCAGTTCCAGGCAAACACCAAGGCAAATAAATAAATAAATAAATAAATAAAAGTGTTTTTAAAAAAAAAAATCTCAAAACTTAACTGAGGCTGAACATCTCTTTGGTCTAAGTTCACCCCCAGGTGGTTAACATGCCTCATATCCCTGCAGTCTGTTGGTCTCAATTCAGGCCTCTCTATAGCTAACCAGTCAGGAAGCTGGTTCCCATGTGAGTGACTCCAGACTGGGCCAGCAGATAAATTCACAGTCTCTCCTTACCTAATCTTAGAAGTGATATGCCTTCACTTCTGCTACATGCTTTTGGCCACAGAGCCTACCACGGCTACCATGTGGGACAGCCTGCAGGAGGTCAGAGGACCAGGAGGCAGGATCATTAAGGAGTTGTCTACCTTATTGCTTAAAAGTTGAATAATTAAATTTTAAAGGCTTTTAATAAAGCTTAATATAGCTATCACCCACCATCTAGCTTCATTTTCAACACACTAGACTGTTTAAGCACACTTCCTTCTTAGCAACTTTTAATGCTCAGTTTTCAAGTTAAGTTCTCTATAGTTGTACATATATGGGCTAGTGTGTCATTAATCTTAATATTTTAATTAAAATAAAATATCCATCTTTAACATAGGTAAATCCTCATAATCCAAAGAGACGTCATCTTAAAATGTGCCAATGAACTGTAGGGGGAAAACCACTTAAAACAAAGAGAAAAATAGCAAAAAGGATATCAAAATGAAACCAGTGCCTTCCTCAGTGGAGCAGTCTATGCAAGACTTGATTTTTCTTTATTCTTTCATGGAAAGGTGGTCTCTCTGAACTTTCTAAAATAATTTTTACACAAAAGTCTGCTAATCAAACAGCGGTTGTAGGTGGTAGGAACATCCCTACCCCTGCTTGTTCTGTTGATAGACTCCAAATCAGGGACTGAGCCAAACCCAGGAATCCTAATGGGAGCTGATTAATCCTGTGGGGACCTCTGTAAAGACAGATGACCACAAAACATGGAATCTGTCTCCCTGAAGAAAACCAACAAAATGACTCAGAGGTTACATTGATGAGCCCACTTGGAGAAGGGGAGATTAAAGGCTCCTGTACAGTCATCTATGCTGTAACCAAAACCATGACCCTTCCCTCCTGGGAGGTATTGATTCCCAAGCAGGATCTCTCTCCAGCTCTTTCAGGAGCCAGAACAAAGGGCCTCAGGCTTGTGTTCTGTCTTTCTCTTCAGACACTAGATAAATTTCTAGTTCAGTGGTTTGGTTTCTGGTTTCCTTAGAGGTGGAGAGGGTATTGAAAGTTTTCAATGCTTCTCAGTGTCTGCCATCAGGGTATCTTCAGTGGTCACATGAGGCCTCAGTCTGGCTTTCCGAACTCGCTTTCTTTTCTCTTTGCTATGCCCCTCTACACATAATTTGTGTGTTTAATGTTCATTCTTGTTTCTACCCTTGCTGAATAATGTCAATATTTCATATTCTGTATTTTAATAGTGTATATTGTATAGAAGATCCTTGGCTTACAGTGGTTGGATTTTTTTTTAATTGAGGATGAAGGTGAGGCAGCAGAAATAGAACTTCAGATTTTGATCTTCTTCCATGCTAGCAACATAAAGTATGCTACCCCAACAGGATGATGGGCAGCAACAACAAACTCCCAATCAGTCAGATCACCAAGGGTTTCTGAAGCTGAGTTTCTATCTTACTCCTAAGCCTGCTATTCAGTAGGTTAGGTGGAATAAATGCATATCTACTTAGGATATTTTCAACTTGCAGTGAGTTTCTTGGACAGTAACTCCTTCCTAAGTCAAACACTCATGCATTGTGTTGGATCTCAGTTTTGGTACTCAGTATTCTATGTGAATCTAAGTTCCACCATGAGGCCATATGTATCTTGATATTTTGTTCCTAACAGATGCAAATGATTTCTTTATGTCCCTGAACATTGGTCTTTCTCCTCCCCTGGCAATGGGCATGCAGTTGCATCTCCTCTCATCAATAAAACAGGAAAGAAATATAGGCTTACTCCTCCCTCAGTATGATGGTAAGGTTTTTTGTTGTTTCATTTTGTTTTTTGTCAACTTGATAAAAGGTCAGGGTCATCTGAGAACAAGAAATCTCAACTGAGAGATTGCCTCCACCAGATTGACTATAGTAGGCAAGTCTGTAGGGCAGTTTGATCAATGATTATTCTGGGAGGACCCAGCTCACCACTAGGGGTGGTGTCACCCCAAGGCAGGTGGTCCAAGCTGCATAAGAAAGCAAAGTGAGCAAGCCCTGGGAGCAAGCCAATAAGAAGTAATAAGCCAATGTGAGTCCATCAGGATCCCCCCATATAATGCCTGAAAACCCTGCTTCAGCTTCTGCCTCCAGGTTTCTGCCTTGACTTCCCTCCATAAGAACTGTAAGCTGTAAGATGAAATAAATCCTTTCCTTCTCAGGTTGCTTTGGGGCTTGCTGTTTATCACAGCAACAGAAAGCAAACTAGAGTACTTAGGAACTCTGTAAAAATTTCCTTGAGCTTTGTACCTTGGAGCACACCCTCTGGTTTCATACCAGTTCCAACAGAGAAGTTGGAGGCAGGAGTTGCAGGTGGAGCCTAAGGAGATATATAGGAACCAGAGTATGCTAGACCTTTCCTACTGTTAGTAGCCAAAACTGTTGTTATTTATCCTAAGATCCAAAAGAAGCCATTAATTAAGCTAAGCAGTGGGCTCAGGATTTCTTTTTAAGCAGAAAATTCTTAGAAGATGAACAGGTCCTTAGAGATCTGCTCTTTACATTCATGAAAGGCCTACAGAAGCAATGGAATGCCCAGGGTCACAAGCCTGACATAGAGCCCTCAGGCCCTACTCCCTGAAGAATGTGGAAACTGAGTCTGCCATCCAATGGCAGCAGTTCCTGGAGATTTGTCAGCCCAGCTGTCTGGGGTTGGGTGCAGCTTGGATTGCTCTTATTCCTCTCCTGATATCTGAACTGGCTTAGACTTCTGAGGCCATTTAGCAGAAACTGGTAAAGGACTTCAAGATAGGGCTTGGCCTGCCACTGCCTTGGGTTTAGGCCTCAATCCTTCAGGATACTCCCAAACAATACTTGTGAAAACTCTTTGCTGTCTATTCATGAGAGAGAGCTAATGAGAGAATTTAGGGACAAACCTCTGAACCAGGGTGTAAAGGTGCACACCTGTAATCCCAGCACTCAGGAGATAAAGGCTGGAGCATCAGAAGTTCAAAGTCATCCTCAGCAATATATTGAGTTCAAGGCCAAACTTAGGCTATAGGGGACCATGTCTCAAAAGTAAAACAAAAAGACTCTTATCCTTTGGACCTCCGTTTCCCCGTCAGAAAGGAGAAATTTTTTTTTAACCTTGGTGCTTGGGTCTCAGGCACTGGAGGGTCCTGAAAGTCTCTGATGTCTGTTCCTGTGGTTCTCAGTGTAGTGGCTGTGGCAGAGGATGCATCCATTTCACCCTCATCCTTTGGGGCCTCCACTCCAGAGAAGCAGGGAGCACTCTGCCTTTATGTGCAGCTGCAAAGCCGTGTGCAGTTTCATACAGAACCATTCCATTATATCCTGTCTAAAGCCTACTTGAGTTGCATTTTGTTTTGAAAATGTGTTAACATTCTAGATTTAATTAACTGGCAGAGACAAAGCTTCACTGTTTCCTCACCCCTAGTGCATGCCCATTCTACCTACCCACTGACCCCAATTCCCAGCCAGCAGTCTCAAAGCCCCAGCCCACATCCAGGTGAGGCACTCATTGTCCTCATGGAGACTCAGCTGGCACATTAAAAGGAAGTCCTTACTTCTGCCTGCCTCCTCACCCTACTTCTCGCCCACCTCATCTCTTACCTCTGGCTACCATTTATTGAACATTCATGATTTACTAGGCACCGACTGGGCTAAGCACTTTTGTGTTTTAGCTCATGGTATTCTGAAAGTCCTATGAGATAATATTTGTACATCCATTTTCTAGAAAAGAACTAGGTTCAAATTGTCACTTAGCCACAGTGCTTACCCAGGATCACGTGTAGTAAATGGCAATGCTGGACCTCAAATCTCAGACTGTAGGACTCTGACTCTTTGACCACTACAAAAAGCTGCCTACCCAGAAGACAGACTGGTCCAGCCTTAGTACTACTTCAGGCTCCCTGGAGGTCTGCCTACCTGGAGTTTCCATGCAGTCTTCCATCAGGCCCCCTTCCAGAGAGTAGATGTTCCAGTGTCTTTGAACAGTGGTCAGCTCACAAGCCCATTACAGACTAAGCAGTGGGCACCCTTGACTTTCAAATCCCTCCCTATGGCTTTGGCCTAGTCCTACTTTAAGAGACTCCAGAAAAGCATGGTGGACACCACCTGATGCCATCCAAGAGTTTATTCAAGGGAATTACCCAGCAGGTGTGAGGGAGAGAAGGGGTGGGGGAATATCAGCCTTCACAGATTTACATAGCCTGGGGGTGTGCCCTCCTTATGGTGTGTTCTGCCATCACCTTTACCACATGGCCACTACATACCAGGAATTTTTATCTCACCTGACACCACGTTGGATTCTCCAGCGTGGCTGCTACCTGCCAAGAATCCTTGCAAAGCCCACTCACTGAGTGTGGTTGACTAGCTTTGGAGGCCTGGCCCCACCCTGCACTCTGTGTCATGGAGAAGAGGCAAAAAGCAACATCAGCAGCCTAAAACAGGTAACAGAGACAGAATGAGAGGACAGATGTTGGCACCAGGGCTCCTGAGGCTGTCCTGACTCTGATCCATGGCAATGGCTTTGGGCCAGTCACTTTCTCTCGAATGTTTTCTGTTTTCCAAACTGTAAAACAACAATCTCATTACCTGTCATGCAGTCATTCAAGTCAGTGCTTGTGAAGAGGTCACTGAAGTCTCTCTCCACCCAGAAGCCAAATTTCATACAAAAAGTCAGCAAACATGGGCTTTCCAATCCCAGCCTGGTGGTTCTGTGTGTGAGACATCCCTTCTGCCTGTGATGGGAACATAGATCCACCTACTGATGGAAGGACTGTTGAGGAGTTCACTCTTGTTCAAACAACCACAGAGAGGTTTCACTCCTTGCCCAAGTCACTGGGACTGAGAATGATGCACCTGCATCCTTGTCCAGAACCTTCTCAGGCCCAAACCAGTTTTCTTATGCTACTGCATCCTGCCCAGAAAAATAGGAAGATGAATAAGCTATGGGTGTTGGGACTGATGAGATGGGCATCCTATGCTTATAACCCACCACCACTCTGTCCTGGGAGACAGTGACAGGATATTCATAGCACACTGGCCAACCAATCTATCCTAATCTGTGAGACCCTGCCTCAAAAAAATTAAATAGATAGTGAGGAACACTAGAGGTTGACCTCTGGCCTCTACATGCAATGCATGCACAAATACAAGATGCAGGTCCCACTAACAGCCAGCTAACTGTCCAGGGTAGACTTGTTCCTTAACAGGTTCTTATCATCCTGCTGCACCTTCTGTGCTCTTGATCTTGGTGTTTACTGGCTAGCAGGACTGATGGAAGAGAGGTGTGGGAGGCAGCCAGTTCACATTCCCAGAAAGCTCCATCTACTGCCCATTGAGAGGAGCCAGAAAGTGTTTGGGTTTGGGTATTTTTTTTTCCAACCAGGATTCCTGATGGTCCTAGAACCTTTCTGGCCTTCACTAGCGTACATGAATACACACACACACACACACACACACACACACACACACACACACACACACACAAGCCACTCTATTTATTTCCTGGGTTGTTAGGAGGATTGACAGTCAATACTCATAAAGCTCTAGTAGCTGCATCAGTGTGTGGCAAACAGCCTGTTTCCAGAAGTTCAGCATGGTGGCTCCCACTCTCGGTCCCAGCATTCAGGAAGTAGGGGTAGGAAGGTCAAGAGTTGCAGATCATCCTTGGCTATATGAGCTTGGACTATAGAAGATGCTATCTTGGAGGTAAGGGGGTTGCTTTCTCATAGTGCTTAGGATAGCAGACTGACTACCTGTTAACCTTGGTCAAGATATGTCCTCAAGTTGTCCCTCAGTCTTTTTAAAGAAATTATGAGGCTGAGCCAGATATCTCTGCCTCAAATTCTCAGGCTCTGACAGTCAATGGCTTTGGAAGCCCGAACAGGACTAAGTGCCATGCTCAGACAGATATGGTCTCCTGTGACTGGTAGGTTTGGCTGGGAGGTCACTCTTGAACACTCTGAGAAAGAAGAAAAGCTGAATGGAACAGTCTTTTCTCCTCACATGAACAGGGACAGGCTGAGCCAGGCTTCAGCTCCAGTTATGGTGGGCTGATGCTGGGAGCAGAGGAATGAGTCACCAAGGAGCCTCTGTGGTTCTGGAGCTCCAACCAGCCCTCAGGCAGAGGAACTGCAAGGCTAAATGGTGTGATTTGAGAGCTGGGGTACAAAGAAGGATCAGCAGTGTGTCCTCACTTGCTCCAGATAACATCTGAAGATCATTTGCCTCCACGATTTACCTGGAATCTCAGGAGTTTTGGCCTGGGTTACTGATCCCACCTCTCTCAGCACCCCTCACTATCCCAGGATCCAGCTGTCACCAATAGCCTAGGACAGATGTTAAGGGTTCAATGTTCCCACATACATATACCTCCCTCTTCAGTCTCCAGGCTCTCTCTATCCTCCCTGCCTGTGCAGTGACCCTTTTCTAAGAAGTCATGTGGCACAAAGAAACCATTCCTCGGTGTCAGGTAGCCCAGGGTTCAAATCTCAGGTCCGCATTCACTTGGGAAAGGTGCTTGGCTTCTCAAAGCCTACATTTCCTCATCTGGAAAAATCCCTTTCACTCCACTCAAGAGTTAAGCCTATCAAGAGCCTCCTATGAAATCGCTGGTAAACAAACAACTTCTGCATGGGGTTTCAGGCCTGGCAAAGTATCTACCTTTCTGTGAACTACAGAAGAGCTAATCCTTCATACAAGCATCTGCCTCTCACCGACAATGAGGCTAATGATAATGCTGCCATAGAGAGACCAGTGCAACTACTTTGGGAATTGTATATCCAGCAGCCAAGTTAGATGATGTCCTTTCCCAGAACATGAGAGTGAGTGAAAGGCTGTATAGAACAAGAAGAAGGGACATCATTAGCCAGGCGGTGGTGGTGCGCACCTTTAATCCTAGCACTTGGGAGGCAGAGGCAGGCTGATCTCTATGAGTTCAAGGCCTGCCAAGTCTACAAAGTGAGTTCCAGGACACCCAGGACTACACAGAGAAACTTTGTCTCCGGGCTGGGGGGAGAACATTATCTCTCAAGGAAGGACAAGAGACAAGATGAGCCAGGACTCAGGCACCTTCACTGGCTGGACTGTTTGTTCACTGTTAATTCCTAGAGCCTGACCTAGTTCTTGGCAAAGGAGATACACACAAATCCTTACTGAATGGCAGGAAAGCAAATCTTTGTGATCCAAGTGTTTGTTGTGTACTTGGTGATAAATAAGTATGCAATGAATTCACATACACTTGTGACTTGTACTTGATGGTAAATAAGTATGCAATGAATTCACATATACTTAGCAGAGGCTAAAGTCAAAGATATGATCCCAGCACAGTTTTCCATATCTGCGATATCTGCCACTTCCTATCAGTAATCCCCACTGCCCACTCCTGGAGACCAAGGCTTCTTAATTGGAGGTGCATGGAACCCCCTCCAAATTATATACATAATATGATGTGTTTAACAGTGTATCTAACCTGATAAAACGCCCTAATTTCTATCTAGGAAACAATTTTTAAGATTATTTTATTTTATGTGTGTAGGTATTTTGCCTGCACACGCAGATATATGCAACACCAGCATGCCTGGTACAATGAATCCTTGGAACTGAATCTATCTGGACAGTTGTGAGCTGCCATGTGGTTGCTGGGAATTGAACTCAGGTTGTCTAGAGAATCGACCAGTGCTCTTAACCACCAAGCCATCTTTCCAGCTCCCAGGAAACAAGTTTGTAATTGTAAAAAGTTTCTGGGGTTTTTGTTTTTGTTTTGGCTTTGGTTTTTATTAGACAGGGTTTCTTTATACAACACGTCTGGCTGTCCTGGAAATTGCTTTGTAGATCACCATGCTGGCCTTGAACTCACAGAGATCTACCTGCTTCTGTCTCCTGAATGCTGGGATTAAAGATGTGTGCTGCCACTGCTCAGATTTTAATTTTTTATTTTATGCACATGTGTTTGTATGTATATTGACATTCATTCACATGGCAGAGGCCAGAGGTAGGTACAGATCCTCTGCAGCTAGAATTACAAGTAGTTGTGAGCCTCCTAGAGAAGGTGCTGGGAATTGGACTCTGGCTCTCTGAAAGAGTGTCAGGTGCTGTTAGTCACAGAGCCATCTTCTGGTCACCAATGTTTTTAACTTTCATATTATCACTATTATTGTGTGTGTGTGTGTGTGTGTGAGAGAGAGAGAGAGAGAGAGAGAGAGAGAGAGAGAGAGAGAGAGAGATATTGGGAGGGTCACACATGCCATGGCTCATGTGGAGATCAGCAGACAAAGTTGTCAAACTGATTTTCTTCTTCCATCTTTGTGTGGGCTCCAGGAATCAAACTCAGGTCACCAGGTTGTATGGCAAGGACCTTAAACCACTGAGTCATCTAGGCTGCCTCAGAAAATGATTTTAAATAAACTCTAAAAGATTTATATCTGTCTGGCACTTGCTAAATTTCATTATTTGGTTCATCAGAACTCCAGAGATTTTTTTTTCTTTAAATGCAGAGCCTTGGGTTAGAGCTATATAGCTCAGTTGGCAGAATGCACAAAGATCTGGGCTTGGTCCCTGTCACCATAGAAAATCAGGTGCTGGTGCCTATCTATTATCACAGCACTTGAAAGGTAAAAGCAAGAGGATTGGAAGTTCAAGTTTATCCCCAGCTACATGGTAAGTTTGCAGGCAGTCTGTAATACATGAGACCCCATCTCAAGAAAAAAAATGTGTGTAAAGCATCCTCCACCTTTGTCTTAGACCTCAATTCAGAGTCCTGTCAGCCTGTGTTTCCTCCTCACCCCCATCATATTATTCAGACAGTTAATCTGCCATCTCCTATATGCAAATATAAGGAGCATAGGTTCTCAGAGGAGCTGGCTTGCCTTCTGAGTGGCCGTTATGCAGGGCCACTCTCACAGAGCTATGTGAACTGTTGACCTCTATATCCTATGCTTTTAAGTGTGACAGGTGGAGTTAGGGCCTGAAACTTTAGAATACCAACTAGGATTCATAACACCTGAACTCAGAGCTTTTATCTCTTTTAAATCTTTTATATCTTTACTACTACAAATATATGTAGAAAAAATATATAGCAAATATATGTCTCTATATATTATATTGCAGTGAATTTAAGATATATAAATAAAATCACCTCTCCTCTCACCATCCCTCCCACCCATGACTGACATGGTGGCACATGACTTTGATCTCAGCACTTGGGAAGCAGAGACAGATAAATATCTGTGAAGCCAATGCCAGCCTAGTCTACTTAGAGAGTTCTAGGCCAGCAGGGTTGTACAGTGATACCCTTTCTCAATGGCTTCTTTTCTTCTCATTTAGTGTGTGTCAGATTATCACGTTACCGGCTTGCTTGCACTACCTACCATCTCCTCTTCATCTTTACTGTGCTCCATCTTCTCCTAAGCACTATAAATTTTTTCTTAAATATTAAGATTATACTGTGCCATAACCTCACCTTTCACACTCCAAATTTCCAAACTTTATTTCCAAATTATTAAATATTCATCCACAGAATCACAATATAATGGCTGCATGATAATCTTTTGCAGGCAAGTTTCATCCTTCTCAGATTGGAGCACATGTAACCCTGAGGGCAAAGCCACAGGATAAATGTTATCCATCTTCCTGAAGCACAAATTTGATTCAAAACTTTGGGAGGGAAAAAAATTCAATATCAAAATGAGTACAATTAAGCCACAGTGTAGGTTAGAGAAAACCTGATATTTTTTTCTAAAAAAAAAGAAAAAAAGAAAAGAAAGAAAGCAACAAAGTCCCAATCTTGAGCTCAATAGGTAATCTATTGAGCTACCCTCGAAGGTTAGAAATGGACAAGAACAAAATTGCCTTCAAGTTTCTGTGTGTATATATAAGGAAGTGCCCAGGGAAGAAAAGTGGCTCAAGGTCTCCAGAGGAGCCAGTGGCCCTGGCCTGTACCATTCCACCCACCCCTACATGATATCACCTGCCAATGTGTGCATGGGGGCCTCACCCCTGAGAAATCCACAGCCCTACAGGGGTGGAAACTGGCTTCCCACACAGTCTAGCTTCTAGAAGCAGCTTTTCCTTTCACCCAGCATCAAGCTGAACTTAGTGCTCACTAGCTGTGTCTGCCATGGTGACCTGCCCTCCTCCTCTCTTAGACAATGCATCACCTGTGCACATTCATTCCAAAACAAGAATTGTATCAGGTGGCTGTGAAGTGTCAGGAATCATACAATGTCTTATCTGTAGTTTCTAAAGTCTTCATAGGATCTTTGCAAAGTATACATCCTCCCTCCATCCCCACTGAATAAAAGAAGAGAAGAAGGAGCCAATGAGGGCGGTGTACACCTTTAATCCCACCACTTGAGAGACAGAGGCAGGTGGATCTTTTAGTTTGAGGTCATCCAGAGTTACACTTGTCTCAAACATACAAACAAACAAAAGGAATAGGGTAAAAAATATTACTTGTCCATCAGGCACTGACCCAGTCAATGTACATGAAACCATAGATGCCAACAAACATGTGCTGCATGCTACAGACATCATAGAAATCACATTACCATAGATACCAACAAACATGTGCTGCATGCTACAGACATCATAGAAATCACATTACCATTTTCCCTTCAGGGACTTGTAGGTGAATAGAGACAGTGTCATTCTACAAACCATAGTGAATGTAGTACATCCAGAGTCTCATGAGACTGCCTCAGAGTAAACCCACCTCTTCCACTTACCAAGTAGACTACTTTGAGAAAAAAAAAAACCCACAACCTCTTAGCACTCTGACCCTCATCTCCCCTTTGTAAAACCAGAGGTGGGGGTGATGGCAATGCTAACTTCCTAGGGATATTATGAATAATAAGTGCATTTATGTGTGCCAGCATTCGGAACAGTGCCATGACAGGTATCTTGTTGTGGGTGGTAGTATGAAGGAGTGACATGGATAATGAGGTAGAACCTAATTCCAGTGACATTAAATTGACAATTACAAGATGAATAGGTGTTTCCTTGGTGACATATGGGGAGGGAGACAGAGTGTTGGAGAGAGGGATATTCTAGGTAGAGAAAATAATATGTAAAGTACAGCATTAGCTCACCTGGGGAGCTACAGGGGTATGGCTAGACCACAGCATCAGGGAAACATCTGAGGTCCATGGACATTAGCAAGGGGTCTGATTTTAACAAGGCTTCTCTGGGACCCAGGGTTCTTGCATAACCCTATCTAAGTCTGGTGAGAAGCTCAGTAACTGTTGAGTGAATGACTGAACATGTGTATAGCTGTGCTGGCTTCACCTACTGCTGTTACCACCCAACCAGAAAGCAAGTCCACAGCCCCACATGCATAGTGATGCATGGACAGCCCCTTTACACTGTCCTGTACAGCTGTATACATCCATTTTGTCAGACTCTTTCTTTTGGGCAGCATACTGAGCTGTATTTGGGTCAAAATCACCAAAATCCAAACATCGGGAACTCAGCTGTTCCTGGTTCCCCACATCATGTCAAGAGGCTCAAATCTAAGCCAGCATGTTAGAGGTGGAACCCTTTCTGAATAGTCTCAATGGAATCAGGCCTGGGGCATTGGTGGCACAGGCAGAAGCACTCAGGGCACTTGGTGAAAGCCTATGCTGCACCTGATAGGATGCAGGGGCTCTGTAAAGCTCAGTTAGAAAACCAGGGGTAGGCTGAAGATGTGGCTCAATTGGTAAAGCTGTTGTCTTGCTTGCACCAAGCCCTGGGCTTGATCCCCAGCACCATATAAACTAAGTATGGTGGTGCACACCTGTAATGCCAGCACTCCAGATTGGGGATGGTGATCAGAAGTTCAAGATCATCCCCAGCTACATAGTGAGTTTTAGGTTTCATGACACCCTGCCTCAAAAAAAGAGAAAAGAAAAAGAAAAAAAAGGAAAGAAAGAAAATGAGCCAAAAGGATGACTCTGCAAGTCTGACAGCCTGAGTTAAAACCCCAGAACCCACACAGAAATACTGAATGTGATGTCTTGCATATGTAATTCCAGCATTTCCAAGGGGAGATGGGAGACAGAGACAGGAAACAGAAGTAGCTGGTAGCACCTGCAGCACAGCAGCTGCCCCAAAAGTTACCCTGTGACCAGGGCACTTGCACTCACACTCTCAGTAAATAATGCTTCTTTTTAACGAAGAGAAAGACCATGGGGGCTATAGCTCTGTGGTTAAGAGCACTTTCTGCTCTTGCAGAGGATTCAGGCAGCTCACAACCATCTGTAACTCTAGCTCCAGGGGATCCAATGCCTCTGGCTTCCTTGGGCACCTGCACACACACACACACACACACACACACACACACACACACACACACACACACACATTCAGACACATGCAAGCATGCATAATTTTAAATAATTATTTTCTTAAAAGGGAAAGACTAATGTTGAACCCAGCCCCCATTTCTCAGATGGGAAAACTGAGGTTCAAAGAACAAGTGCCCTAGGTCATGACAATTGCAGTCGTATCAGAACTGGACCCCAGACAGCCATTATCTATTCTTCTCATCAAAATTTTCCTCCATACTGCCCTAACTTCCCTTTCCCTGTTGGTATGGGGGTCTCAAAGTGGGGGAGATGCATATCCATAATCACCTCAAGATTTCAGCTCTCCAGTCCCACTTGGGGTACATATCACAAAGGACAAAAATCTGGAGAGCAGGAGTGGGTGGGCTGTTCAGGGTCATGGCTTGCTTATGCCGGATTTTTGGTTTTTTCTTTCTTTCTTTTTAATTGAGTTTGAGGTAGTTGTTTTTGTTTCCTTAAGAAATGGAAAAGCATGAAGCTGCGTAAATACAACAGTATTAACTCTGAAAACCCCCTGCCATTTCAACTCCCTTACTGCAGAAATAAAAGAGAAATAATTTGTCCACCCACACGTAGCTCTTTCTGACGAAGGTAGGTGAATATTGCTTTGCTAATCGAGGGTGACTGCTGGAAGTGAAGCCTCGCTGACTGAGCCAGGATTAAGAGGAAACCACAGCAATCCTGAAAGGGACCAGACCTCCAAAGGTTGGCAGAGCCCTGTGCTCAGACAGAGCTCAGTCACCAAGCCCTCCTGCCCCATCAGGTCTCCCCCAGCCGGTAGAGATGGAAGCAGTGGACAAGGCCAAAAGGCTCCCCAGCAAGCAAAGGGAGATGCCACCACCCCCGCCACCCTCACCACCCTCTGAACCAGCTCAAAGGCTGCCACCTCAAGGCTCCGGGAACCACTCCCTCACTGTCAGAAACAGCCTGTGCCTGTTTGCTGCCTCTCAGTTCCTGGTAAGAATGTCACAGGCCTCATTAGGGCCTGAAGAGAGGGTGGGCTGAGGGATAGCCTTATACTTCTTCCCAAGATGGCTGCCTGGGGAGGCTGGGGGACGAGAGCCTTTCTGGTAGCCCTCAGTTACTCCAAGTCTTCTGACTGGAGTGAAGGGAAGGCTTAAGTTCTGAGCTACAGTCTCAGAAATGAAGCTTCTCATGTCTTACCAACCTTCATCTCCTAACTAAGAAGACAGGATCCCCAGTCCCTGAGCTCCTGGTCCTACAGAGTTTCCTCTGAGGACTTCCCATCCAGGAGGCCTTTCTGGAAGACTTTTTTTTCTATGTGTGCCTGTGGGGTCTCGTGAGGGAAAGGCTCTGCCTCAGCCACCTGTGATTAGCTTTTCTCCTGAGGAGTGCTGGGGCCTCCTCAGGGTACAAACTTCCCTCCATTGCCCAGACTGAGAGGCTCAGGAGCTTCCTGGGGGCCCAGGTTGGGGTTAAAAGTGAGCTCTTCAGGACAATATAGGGGCAACAGGCTGCAGCTATACACTCAGTCTGCTCCTCTGACTACCCCAGCTCGCCTGTGGGGTGCTCTGGCTCAGTGGCCATGGCCACTCCTGGCTGCAGAACACAACAGACCTCATCTCCTCCTCGCTCACATTGTTGAACCATCTGGGACCAGTGGTGAGTAAACTGTGAGGGGCCCTAGAACAGTGGGATGGAGTGAGATAAGCTGGGGCATCTCTGAGTTCAACGGATGTTTCCAAGAACCCAAAGGCCATCTGTGTGCATCCCACCCAGATGCAGGATGGGTTTTCTTGTTATTTTTGAAACAGATAAGACCATTGTCTTCTGCCAGTCCCCAAAACTGACCCATTTGTCTGATTTTCCCCAGGCCTGGCTGGGTTCTGGGACCTGGGGAATCCCTAGTCTGCTGCTTGTCTCTCTAACTGTGGGCCTGGTCATCATCACCACCCTGGTAAGGTGCCTCCTTGTCCTCAGCCTCAGGGCAGTCCTTCCCTCTCTAGAAAACCCTGCTTCCCACTAGATCTATCTGATCTCACGGCAGGTTAACCTGGGTTCTGAATAGGATAAAGACAGGCTTGGCTCCTTCAGCCACATGCCTGTTTAAATCAAGAGGCTCCTTTCTAGAAGTAGAAAGGGCTGAAGCAGAAGGAACACCCAGTCACCCCAACCCCCTCAACCCGCGCTTGCACGCCCGCAAGGAAACTGGGGGCAAAAAAGGAAGAGTGGGGATGGAACCTGACATCTAAGAGCCAGGAGCCCTTATTGCATCAGACAGGTCAATACCACAGGATATCCCATGACCCCAGGTCAGTGATGCTGTGTGCTCCCAACTAGGTGTGGCACCTGCTCAAAGCAACCCCAGAGCCACCTGCCCCACTGCCCCCAGAAGACAGACGCCAATCAGTGAGCCGGCAGCCCTCTTTCACCTATTCGGAGTGGATGGAGGAGAAGGTGGAGGATGACTTCCTGGACCTGGATGCAGTGCCCGAGACACCTGTGTTTGACTGTGTGATGGACATCAAACCTGAGACTGATCCCACCTCATTGACTGTCAAGGCCATGGGTCTTCAGGAGAGGTGAGGGGGTAGAGGAGGGGTGGGCTGGGGGCCACAAATTCTCAACTCCTGTTATAAGAGTAGATGCCTAGCTCCTAGTTTAGAGTACAGGGTTAGCCTCATAACTTAGCATGTGTAGACATGTGCTTTTCTGTTGAGACATGTTGACCAGGGAATTCAAGATGAGTGTCCAAAAGTACAGTTTCTTCCCATGCACTCCCAGGCATGTGCAGGAGTATACATGTGCACACTTATACTATCCTTGGTGTGTGAGAGTGAGGGTTAGTTTCCTCATACAGGGTTTTTTGAGACCTTTAACTTAACTGTGTCCCTTGTAATTTGACAAAGAGACAGTAAGTAACATTTCCCCAAACCCTTAATTCCCTAGAGTGCCCCATAGGATTCCATGAGTGAGTTTGGGAGGTAGTGACACCCTGAGTTTAGGGCTAGGTAAGCCAGCTCACACATGGCTTCAATTATCCACAAGATGTCATAGAAAATACTAGATGAGGACTCAGAAAACCTAGACAATATTTTCTGGTTCTGCCACTTCCTCATCGTCAAAGCCTGGACAATGCTAGTCCCCTCCTGAAACTCAGTGTCCCTTTATGTGTACTGATTCCCTCCTGTCCTTAAGTTTTAGACACTGAGCATAATGGAGTTGGCTCAGTATATAAATATATATTTGTTGCTACTGGCAGCCTCTGAGCTCCCTCCTTCCCTGAGTGCAGAGGACCCTGATCTCTCCCAGCTGAGATGCACATGACAGCCTCATTCTAGGACCATGATGTTGCAGTCTGAAATTAAGCTGTTGGGGTGGAGGATCATCTTAGTATGTTTATCCTGTGGGCCTCCTTTCTCAGAAGAGTGCAGGGGAGGGTCATTCAGGATTGCCTGAGGTTGAGCTTTTGAAACTGGGGTCTCCACTCCACTATGGGAAAGAGCAGACAGGAATGTAGTCATGTGCTCCTTGGAACAGGTTCTTATCACATCCCTCTTCCTAGAGCCCACCCTTCTCTCCTCTGACCACCCTTCTCCTTTCTTTCTGTGACTCTTGCAGGAGGGGCTCCAATGTCTCCTTGACCCTGGACATGTGTACCCCTGGGTGCAATGAGGAGGGCTTCGGCTACCTGGTGTCCCCACGAGAGGAGTCAGCCCATGAGTACCTGCTCAGTGCCTCCCGTGTCCTCCGGGCAGAAGAGCTGCATGAGAAGGCCCTGGACCCCTTCTTGCTGCAGGCGGAATTCTTTGTGAGTCCCTTGAAGTGGTCACCCATCATTGCCCTTATAATGGTACACCACCTGGAATACACAAACCCATACATGGAATAGACTGGCATCCCCTTGTCATCTCTCCAGCATCCTGGGCAAGCACTTACCCTCTGAGATCTGATGTCCTCATCTGGAAAGTCAGACAAATGACAGTCTTTGAGGGAGTTGAGGAGACAATATCATTCATGAGGCAGACAGCAGTACCTCTGGATCTGTTGGGAGGACTGCTCTGGAAGCCACAGAAAGAAACATCCTCCTGGACTGGAGGAATAGCTCCGCCATTAAAGGCTAGGCTCACAACCATAAATACAAGAAAGCTCCTCCTAGCAAGGCAATTCAGTGGAAGGACATGTGCCTAGCAGCATACACAAAGCTCAGCCAATCCCCACAGGAAAAAGAAAGCCTCATCTACTCATTCTCTTGTCTTCCTGTCCTCCTCTGCCTGGTATCATCAAGAATGCTTATCCCCATGCTCCTGGGCCCCCCCACCCCTTTTCTCCTCTGGGTTTCAAGATTAAGCCCTAAGTCCTTTCCCAAACTCTTACTGATATTGCTGGATTTAGAAAGGCCCAGTAAGTAACAGTCCTCATCTCCTGCCAGGAGTGTTTAGCCAGATAAGATACATTTGCCCTGTATTATCAACAAAAGGTAAGTTTGAAGTGAGGTTCAGCAGTGTCAGACTTTTGATACTAGTCCTCAGAAATAGCAAACTCCACTGCCATGGGGGTCTTGACCTTTTCACATGGTTCTACACTCATAAAAGAACCCTAGGAGGGGGAAGGGAGGGACTGAAACCCAATAAGCCACTTTCTCATCTGACTCACCAGTCAGGTAGCTCATCCACTGTGCTGCTTAGGCTCAGTACTCCATGGGCTCACTCCTCTTGGGACACTCATCTCCAGAACTTGTCTCCACCTGCAGAAAACCCAAAGTGGTGGGCCCCAGCCTTCTTCTCCAGCCTTGTGCTCCACCCCCATAGCAGCAGGAATGTCTACTTCTGGGCCAGGTGACTGGTAACTTCTTAACATCATTCTCACCTCAATGTCTCTAGAAAGCCTGCCTCCACCATCCCAGCTCCCACTCTCAGCTCCTACCATTATCCTCTCCCCATGAAAACAGCCTTCCATGTCCCTTTTTGCTCAGTAGAGATCATAGATTTTGCCAGAGAGGAAGGAACACAGTCTGCTCACTCACTACATCGGCAGTTCTGCACATGTGTGTGGTGGGTTTTTTTATTTTAATTATTATTTCTTTTAATTCTCACAAAAGCGCTAGAAGGTATCACCATCTGCACTAGGCAAAGACCATCTAGTATATCCAGAAACAGTGAGCAGTATGACGAAGTGTGCAGACAGATCAGATGAAGTGCATAGGGAGGCATCCCTGGGGAGGCATCCCAGAGGCCATGGTGGAAAAATGGAGCTGAGGTGAACCTAAGAGTTAGAGCCAGTTTGGAGGTACAGAGCTGAAGCTGGTACTCTCAGCGAGCATAACACCATGAACGCAGACTCCCTCGGGCCTGGGCAGAGGAGGGAGGCACAACTGAAGACCGAGACTGGCCAAACAACGAAAACCAATTCAATAAGTTCAAGACCCACCTGGGCCACGTAGTGAGTTCAGGGTTAATGAGCAGCTTACTGACATTGCCTTAGAATTTAAAAGTGAGAGGGAGAGGGGGAGAGCTGGGATTTTAGCTCAGTGGTAGGGTATTTGCCCAACATGCACAAACACCTAGATCCAACTTCCAGTATAAAGGGACATAGGTAAAGGGACAAGAGAAGCAGACCCAACTGCAGATAAAGGAGTCTGGATCCAAAGGGACAGGAAGCTCATCAGACATGGAACTGCTTCCAAGGGACAAGCAGCCATTAGGGATGAGAAGCAGGTTCTTTTTTTACTGGGCAATCAGGGAAGGTTCTTAGAGGAAGTAACCTCAAATAGACAGGGTGTGAGGAAGAGATGAGGGTGAGTCAAGTCTTACCAAAAAGTGAACATCACAAAGTCCAAGGTGGGGGTGACAGGCGCACATATCCTCAGAGCTTCCTGGCTGGCTGCTGCACAGAGAACACAGAGGGAGGGGGTGATTGGCAAGGTCACTTTTTGTCTTGTTCTTTTTCGCTTGGCCTTTTATTGAATGTCTATCTCAAATCAAGCTGACTCTCAACAGATAATTGCTGTGTTGTTTATTGTATGCACTTGGCATATGCCGGTAACTGTTCTAAATGCGTGTGTGTGTGTGTGTGTGTGTGTGTGTGTGTGTGTGTGTGTAGTCAATTGTCAAAAGAATGAATGAACTCAAGACAGCCTCTGCACTGGCAGTTGGAGGCAAGCGACACCTGGATTTGGCCTTCTGGAAAGAGCAGCCTGAAGATGCTCACAGCCTCATGTCTTCCTCATGTAGGAAATCCCCATGAACTTTGTGGATCCAAAAGAGTATGACATCCCAGGGCTGGTGAGGAAGAATCGGTATAGAACTATCCTTCCCAGTGAGTACCTGATACCCCAGGGTGGGAAGGGGACTCCTGTCATTTGGGAAGGCCTCAAGTTCAGAGACAGGCCTCCAGAAATGACAGTCATCACAGTAGGTAGTCTGGAGCCTGGGCCAATCAAGAAAGAGAAGGGAATGAGAGTAAAGATTGGTCTGGTTCTGGTCCTGACCCTTGTCCTTCCTGGCTAGTGGCTTTGAGTTTTGTATAAGCACTGAGAGAAAGGGTAGCTCTGAGGCAGTCAGTGACTGAAGTATTTGCATGACCCTTCTCTTCTGAGTGGGCATGTTTTAAGAAAACATTAACAGCTCAGAGAAGGTAAGTCACATGGCCAATTATCAAAGATCTGCTCTAACTCAGCGATTCTGTGACCCCAGAATCAGGCTCTTTGTCTACCTGTATATCCTGTATGACCTGACTGTCAGTCCTCTAGCAGGCAGAGCTACCCCCAGAGGGAATGAGGTATCTTCAATTCCATAGTGATCTGCCTGTCATGGGGTGTCCCTAAGTGAGACTGCACAGACACCCCTCTACCCCACGCAAGGCCTGAGCAGGGCTTTGGAGATGGTTAGACCAAGTGACCCTGTTCTCACTCCATTCCATGATGTCATTGTCAGGTCATTTTGATCAAGACCCTCTGGGGGCTAAGCTCTGAAGAAGGGGGTGACTTGTTGAAAGTGAATTCCAAAAAACCTACTCCAACCAGTTTTTGGAGTAGTGAGCCCGTAAAAAGCAGTTTGCCATCAGCATTTCCAACAGCATGTAAGATGTCATGACTTATTTTTAACTTTTAAAATATCGACTTGTGGTTGCTATGGTTACACAGTCTCTAGGTAGTTACGTTTAAACAAAGCACCATTTAAGGCCAGGATGCCTTAGTTGGGCTGCTCACCTCTTCTCCCAACTTATCCTCCCTGCTCCTGTTCTTCCTGCAGGCAGGGGCCTGGCTACCCAAGGACCTAGGGTTCTGCTGGCTCCTTAGAATGGCCACTGGAGTCAGCCATAATCCATGTGGCCCTGCTGAACTGTTGACAGGCTCCCAGCTCCTCCAACCATGCCCTGGACCCCCAGACCCCCAAACCCAGTATATAATATTGTACAGCCAGGAAGAGATGACCCTGAACCTTAAGAGACTGGACTAGAGGAACAAAAGTTGTAGAAGGTTCAGCAGAGGCAGCCTCTGAGATCAGAAACCCAAGAGCAGGAGGCATGCTGAGACTTGCTCTATACTTTATTGAACACATTTCCTAAGCCCCATCCTAGGGTGAGCACTGACCCATCAGGGGCACAAGATTCAGGGACACAAGATTCAGGGGCACAATGGCTGTCTCATTTAGCACAGTACCTCAAGCTCCAAAAGAGTGCAGAGCATCTGGGAGAGTCTGAACCTTCTTGGATGAATGAGTGATGAATCTCTTAGCTCGTCTCTCACTCCATTGCATCCTCACTACCAAATGTGTAGAGGTTCTGTCTAATGAGTACCATTGACATATGGTACACTGCCATAAATGTCCCTGGGCAAGGTGCCAGGGAGGGCAGTCTCTGACCTTGACACTTCTTATTGGACTATGGAAGTCATATCCTGACTTGTGCTTTTTATCTTCACTGCCTCTCTCACAATGGAGCACAAGTGAAATCTAATCAGGGTACCTTCCCCCTTAAACACAGTCACCCTCTAAACATGGTACGGGAGACTGCAACACCCAGTTCCTCTCAGCTCCCATCTCTCACCAATGTCAGCCATGGCCTGTGCACCTGGTCAGACAGACAGCGATCCCTGTTTCTCCTCTGATCCTTCGATCTCTGAAAAGTGCCACAACTTGTGGGAAGCATAGCCACCCTAGCCCAGCCTCAGAGCTCTCAGGCCATGCACTCCAGTCTTTCTGCTATGTGTTCTTTGTGGCAGGGACCATGCATGTCTTGTGAATCACATGCACAGCACAGAGCCAGCATGAACCCAGGGCTGTAGAATGCAGTCATTGCCATCACCACAGTGACTCTCTGATCCCAAAGCTCTGATATCTGGCCAGAGAAGGCAGTGCCCACATCTGTCCTTCCAGCACCTAACCTGGATAGGCAAAACCAAGAAGTCTTGGCAGAGCTGCCTGCTTTGGCACTCTCTTCTGTTGCCTCTCCTCCTACTCTTACCCCTCCCCACCCCTGTACTTCTTCTATGCCCTCTCTACAAGAACAGTCCACCCCTATAGCACCTGCCATGACTCAAGCAGAGGTGAGGGCTGGGAGAAGGATGGAGATGAGAGGCATATGCCCATTATTCCTAGGTTCTTCTCCATCCCATTGTTTACTGGAAACTTTGAAAACAGCAACTGCCTGTTATATAGCATTTGTCATAAATTATTGTGTGCTGCTTCCTGGCCAGGGGCTCTGCTTTTTCCCATTAATTCTTTTTTAATGTTATTTATTTATTTTGTATACACATGAATATAAGTATGTTTGGAGCACACCTGTTGAGTTCTGAGGACTATGTGTGAGATTCAATTCTTCCCTCCAGCATATGGGTCCTGGGAATCCATATGCAAGTGTCTTTACCCTCTAAGACATCTTGCTACATCCCCCCCTCGTTAACACTTTTGGTCTTTATAAGATAAAGAAGGTCAACAGATAATGACTCTTAATGACACCCCTGCCTTGCCTGTGAGAGCACATACTGGCTATGATCCCAGAGGAAATGTAGGACAGAGAAGTTCTTCCTGTACCAGAAGGCCTAGATCACAGCCTCACCTGTCTCCCCTCTCAGATCCTCACAGCAGAGTGTGTCTGACTTCACCAGATCCTGAAGATCCGCTAAGTTCCTACATCAATGCCAATTACATCCGGGTATGTAGCTCCATCCCAAGAGCCTTCCACTAAGGGAGAGGCCTGAGCTGGTGGGGTCTATCCTCCAGACTTGTCCCCCAAGCCAGTGTGGAGCCTAAGTGTGGGCTGGGGCCCCAGGAGTGCCACCTCTGACCCTAACCTGACAGGCTGGACTTGGCTGGTTGTAGGGCTACAGTGGAAAGGAGAAAGTGTACATTGCCACACAGGGGCCCATCGTCAGCACTGTGGCGGACTTCTGGCGCATGGTGTGGCAGGAGCACACACCCATCATTGTCATGATCACCAACATCGAGGAGATGAACGAGGTAGGGACCCTGTGCTGTGCTGATGCTTGCCACTCCCTGCTTCCGGCCCCACGTGAAGCATCTCATTTGCATATTAATTTTTATGAGGATCATGTGAGCCTGGTGCACATTCAACTGTCAACATAAGAAATGAGAGGTGTCGAAAGTTGTGTTATACACTTGGAGCCACACAGAGCAGAGCTTAGAGCTGGCTTCTCACTCAACATCCAGTGGCCATGTTTTCAACCATGATACTTTGCTGCCTTCCAGTTTGCCACTTATGTGGAAGTTCGTAATAAACAGCTGATTTAACTGAACCTCCATTTAAAAAAATCCTTCAGAGGGAGGCTGGGGAGATACCTTAGCTGAAGACCTGAGTTTTAACCCCAGCACTCATGTAAATAAACCAAGGCATGGCATATGCATGTGTACCACCAGTGCTAAAGAAGCTGAGACAGGCAGATCTAGGCTCACTGGCCCGCCAGTCTCCTTACTTGATGAGTTTCAGGCCAACAAGAGGTCCTATCCTAAAAAACCAAGGTGAACTGCACATGAAGAACAACACTTGAAATTAAACTCTGGCCTCCACATACATGCAAAGTCCTATAAAGGGGTACTGTTTTCATTTTTCAAATGGGAAAACTGAAGTTCAGAAATGAGGTGTAGGTCATGAGTAGAGAAACCAAGATTTCAATACAATTCTCTAATAACAAAGCCTGTTGTCCTTGTGTGCCTGTCTGTTGGTCCCAGCAGAGCAAGAGGGAATGTGGGAGGAGACTAGGAGTGTAACACAGCCCAATCTTGGTCTTTGCAGAAGTGCACAGAATATTGGCCAGAAGAGCAGGTCGTTCATGATGGTGTGGAGATCACCGTGCAGAAAGTCATCCACACTGAGGACTATCGGCTGCGACTCATCTCCCTCAGGGTGAGGCCTGGAGTTAGACATGGCAGAGCTGGCTGGGAGGCTTAACTGAGACCACTAACTGAAAACAATACTCAAAGGCCTACTACAGGTGATGCATAGGCCTAGCATAGGCCTATGCCATACCCAGGATTTACTGGTAAGCAGAGTGAATAGACTTGGACACTAGGATCAATACAGACCCTTGGTTGCATTTTCTAAACCTTATTTTCACATACTATCAAGATCTTCCTGTACACTGCTGTTCATTATAGTTTTAGATCTTCTCTACAGCCTCTAAAGGCCAGGACTGTCCTAGTAAGGAAGCTCCAAGTGCTTCCAGCATTGTCCTTATCGTTACAGAATGTCCTTTTTGACTTTGAGTGCCAGTAAAATCCCTTTCATTGGGGTTCTGGCTTCTGGTCTGATGCTCCCAATATGTCCACCACCAGAGGGCAGGCATTCTTTGCTGCTTTAGGGCACACAATCAGGCTTAGAAGAAATGGCAGGGAAAAGGAAAACACACAAAATAGGAGCAACCAGAAGACTGGGGGAAGGTGTCCTCCCACCCAAAAGTTGTGCTTCTCTTGGGATAAGCAGAAGAGAGGAGACTGCTCCTTTGAGGCATTAGAAGGCTCTGGTTTGGAGAACTGATGAGATGTGTGTGTGTGTGTGTGTGTGTGTGTGTGTGTGTGTGTGTGTGTGTGTGTGTGTGTTTGAGGCTTTAGAAGGTTCTGGTTTGGAGAACTGATTATATGTGTGCTTGTAGAAGGTGGAGTCTCCTATGGTCACCCAAAAAGGTGAATAAGCTGTACACCAGGAAGTTGATGGCCTGTTCGGGAAAAGCCTAGAAATGTCATTGATGCTGAAAGCCACAAGATTCAGCCACAGAAAGAAGCTCAGGGCCTGACATTTGTCCCTCGGAGCTGCCTGTCTCCCAGTGGATGCAGAACTGGGCTAGATACCAGGGTGCTTGAGCTCTCAGAGGACAGTGTCCATTTGGGCATCTAAAACAAACACTCATTAGAAACACTGAAGGCCAGGAAGTGAGGGGCAGGTGCTGTAGTCACCGTCAGAGCCATACAACCTAAGAACATGGGGGACCAGCTTCCAAGTAGAAAGCGGCTAAGGTATGGAGCTGCTCATCTTCTCAGTGCTATGAAAAAAGGGAGGTGTCTTGGGTTTTGAGGATATTTACAAGCACTTAATCTGGGTGTGGTTCTGGTTTGGGTACTGGGGACAGAGCTGTGTTCTGCACATTTTCAAGGAGTATCCATAAGATGGTAAATATCAACTAGTGATAGGCAAAGATACAGAAAGACATCCTGTCACATGGAATGCTTTGAGGATGCTTCCCAGAAGAGCTGTTTGAGAATTGCTAAGGGGTGACTAGGAACAAACAAGTGAGAAGGCTTTTCTAGAGCGCAGAAAGAGCAGCTAAGTGTACAAGCACATATGTGCCCACTTCCTGTATCACATCCTTCTACAGCAGAAAGGATGATGGAGTGAGGAAGCTCTCTGGGGTCTCTAATCTCAGGGCATGGATCACATTTGAAAATGTGCACTCCTAAACCACAGGTCCCACCTTTGGATTCCCACACAATGGAAATGAGTTTTCAACATACAAAGTTTTATATATATATATGAATACATATATAGGGATAGGAAACCACAGCACTCAGTACGCAGTGAAGGGTTTCTTGGTTTGCTGTAGGGTTTTCAGTACTAGAGATTTAACCCAGGTTCTCACACTAGGCCAGAACTTTCTTGCTAAACTATATCCCCAGCCCTCTGTATTGTTTTGAAGCAGTTTCACCAAGTTTCCCTGGGCCACCAGAACTTGCTCTGTAGATCATGCAGGCCCTGTTCTTCCTGCCTCAGGATTCCAAGTAGCTAGAATTACAGGCCTGTACTATCAGACCCAACCAGCAAAACATCTTAAACACAGGGCAGTGTATCCAGATGTGTGCTGGGGAGAGACCATATTGATACTATTGCTCTTTGGTAGTCATGGAAGAGGGTAGGATCTTCCCACAATGGGACAGTAGAACTCATTGTGTGGTTGCACACAATGAGGACAGCAGGATGGGCAGGCAGAGCATAGTCCCTGAGCTCTAGTTCAGGTGACTAAGAGGTGCTTGGAATATCCATTAGAATAAGAAACTTTCAGATAATAGTGAATCAAAGAAAAGACATTTTGTCTTTCTTTGATGATTTTAGAGTTTAGAAGCCTCTCTCTCTCTCTCACACACACACACACACACACACACACACACACACACACACACACACCCACACACACCAAGCAAACTCTGATTTGTCTAGTGCCATTAGGCAATACAGTAGATGGGGACTAAGGAGCCTTACATTCTCTGTGCCCCTCCCTCCCTTTCTTTCCTTCCCATCTCCATCTTTGAATGAATTGGGTCTGGGAATGTGGGGGGGGGGTGAAAGGACTCTCTCTCTCTCTCTCTCTCTCTCTCTCTCTCTCTCTCTCTCTCTCTCTCTCTCTCTCTCCTGGGCAGAGAGGAACTGAAGAGCGAGGCTTAAAGCATTATTGGTTCACATCCTGGCCTGACCAGAAGACCCCAGACCGGGCACCCCCACTCCTGCACCTGGTACAGGAAGTGGAGGAGGCAGTCCAACAAGAGGGACCCCATTGTTCCCCAATCATCGTTCACTGCAGGTGGGTTTTCCTGTCCACTCACTGGGGCAGGGCCACCCCCATCCCTGGGCTACTGTGTCCCTTACCCTATCTATCCTCTTGACCCTCAGTGCAGGGATTGGGAGAACCGGCTGCTTCATCGCCACCAGCATCTGCTGCCAGCAGCTGAGACGTGAGGGCATTGTGGACATCCTAAAGACCACATGCCAGCTCCGTCAGGACAGGTCAGCCACTGTTCAGGGGAGGAGAGGGGGGCAATGTGACGAATGCATGAATCGAAGGACAGTTATCACACCAGACATAGTCTGTAAGGCAGATGGGGAGCAGGAAAAACAAATGGGTGAGAGCAGAATGCAGGCAGCTCTTGGAGGAACACAGAATACAGGCCGCTGGTAGAAAGGACAGACTGAAAACAAGGGTGGTCCCTGAAGTGAAGGGGCAGAGGACAATGGCTGGGAAGAGTTGATCTCCTCTCTAAGCTAGAGAGTAGTTAGTGTCCCTAGTGTTTTAGGGCCCCTCCCGAAGCCCACTGCATCTCTACTGACCAGGGGTGGCATGATCCAGACATGCGAACAGTACCAGTTTGTGCACCACGTCATGAGCCTCTATGAAAAGCAGCTGTCCCATCAGTCCTCAGAGTAACCATGCTCTTCCTCGGAGCTCCACTGGGCACTGCCCAGCCTGAGTCTGACCTTGGGTCCTGGGCCTGCTCCCTGCTCCTTCCTCTCACTCTTCCTTCTCTTCAGTCTGCTCTCCCTCTGTTGTCCTGGCCTGGTCCCTACCCCAGCCTAGCTCTTCTACTGTACATACTGCAGAGTTGGGGAGGGCAGGGGAGAAATGTGCCAGGCCAGGCCTGGGGCTCCCTACCACAGACCTGGGGCCTCAGTTTTAACCATGGTTCCTCTGCTACTTGACCCAAAATGTTCCCATGCTGCACCCAAAGTGTCCCACCACTATGTGTTCTGTCTGTCCATCCATCTCTGCTATCTGTACCAGACACTGTGTCCCCTCAGCCAGGAAAGGAACACTGAATTGAGCTCTAGATCCTCATCTCCCTGCCTCTGGCCCCACCAGCTCCTTTGAAAAGGCAGATTGCATTTTGCCACCAGGTTGTGGATGGCAGGAATAGGATCCAGAGACCAGGCAGGGCGTATGTGAGGGCTGACAGAGAGATTCTAGCTAAGGAAGATTCTTGGGCAAAGATGGGCAGTACTCTAGGTGCCTTCTGAGTGTTTGATACTCTCAGGAGGCAATGACCAGCCTGTAAGGCACTGGGAAGGAAGAGTACAGATGCAGGTAGGGAAACCCCAAAGAGCCAGGCCCTGAGGGGGGCCTCCAAGGGAAGGATGGGGACACAACTCCAGACATGTAAGACATCTTTCTGTGTCACTATAAGTAAGAAAGCCCAAAAGTCTCACTACGTGTCGCTCTGCGTGTATTTCCTGTGCCTACGTGTGTGTTCAGAGCCCATGAGCAGGGCATGCATGACTCTTTGGCAACATGTGTTATCTTGGAGCCACGTGTTTTTATTGCTGACTTTAAATATTTATTCCACGGCAAACAGAGACATTTGATGTCCTTTTATAATTCGCTCATGGTCATTGAATAGAGCAATAAACAGAGTATTTGGAGCAAAACTAAGTCTCCTGGATCTGTCATTTCCATTTCTCTCATTCCCAGCATCCCAGCACACCAGGATTTTGTACCTTTCCTTCTCTGCCGATGTGCATAAAGATGGTCCTCTTGCTCCCTTGTGCCCCCTGTGGAGAATGGGAATATACATGAAGCTGGTTTTAAAAAGTCAAATGGCTCAGTGGTTAAGAGCACTGGCTGCTCTTCCAGAGGTCCTGAGTTCAATTTCCAGCAACCACATGGTGGCTCACAACCATCTGTAATGAGGTCTAGTGCCCTCTTCTGGCCTGCAGGCATATGTGCAGGCAGACCACTGTATACATAATAAATAAATAAAAAGGAAAAAAAAATCTTTTTTAAAAAGAAGAAAAGAAAAGCCAAAATCTATTAATACCTCAGGATTCTTACATAGCCTTCAGCCCCAGCCCACAAAAGTACACTGTGCCACACGGAACCACACAGATGGTTATAGGAAGCTTCCAGAAAGGCAAAGTGGCTAGCAGGCCACCAGCTAGAGAGCTGAGTCAGGTAGGCCAAGGGTGGAAAAGGGGACATTCCCATCATACCCAGGCCCCTCTCTGGTTGGATAATATACTTTATTTCTCTGAGACCCCATCTGACCTTCAGACACCCTCACTTTTTCTTATTGTTCATGCCATCTCCACCATGGTTGAATCTTTGAAGGCCCTGCTAGCTGGCCAGTAGCCTGCCCTGGTGTGACCTCCATTTACTATCAGTGGCTGACAGCTAGCTACTTTTACTTTATCTCAGGGTCAGAGGAGAAGAACAGAGCAGAAGTGTCCTAGATGGCTTAGAAGCTACTTCCCTGGGGCCCTTTGAGGGGGGGGGGGATACTCTTAGCCCAGGCCTTCCAAAGGAAACTTCTGAGTTGCAGCTGCTATTGGGCCCCATAGGGCCAAAAGGAGGTAAGTGGACTGGTCCAACAGGTCCAAGGCAGGGCTGCCAGCTCACAGACATCTCCTCTCAGATGGGCCCTCCTACCCAGATTTCAGAGATTAGACTGAGGAATAGGAAGAAGCAGAACTAATTTAGTTTCTCTACCCCATAAGGCCACACAATGCAGAACAAATGGTATTTCCAGGATATGTGTAAAGTGGCACATTCACAAGACTCACACAGTATGCCTCTTCACAGTTCTGGGAAGACAAAGGCCTATGGCTTTGCCCTCCAACCCTGTTGGCCTATACATGGCTCATGTGCTCAAGCAGGGACAGCAACCCTGGGCCCCTCAGCTCAGAGAATCCCCACCCTGCAGCAGAACAGAATTTCTACCATAAGACATAGGAAATAAACTCCTGGCCTGCCGCCTTCAGCTTCCCTCAGGCCTGGTCCCCAGCATTCCGTCCATCCTTGCATCCAGCTTGTTTCCCTTCCCCAACTCCCACTCCCACAGCTGTGTGCCATCAAGGTGAAATAAAAGCCTAAGATGGGTCCCATCCCCAAGGGTGCAGCATCTAAGGAACTGGTGACTATCAATGCCCACTATTGGAACAAAGGAGACTGACCATCCTTTTGCCAGGGCAGCAGCTGAGCCTCCAAGCCACAGGCACATTCAAGAGTTGGAAGGCTCAGGTTAGTAAAGAAGGTAAAGCTTCTTGCCATTTTCTCTGGAAAGAGACAAACTGGTACTTTTTGTGCCAGAGGAGGGGATGGAGTGAGACCGAAACAACAACCCAGGGAGTTAGCCTCACACCACCCTTTTAGAAGAATGTAGTGGGATTATGGTACCTTGTAAATATTTGTCCCTCTTACTTATTTAACAAAAAGCTGATTGGCCAGAGGCAGATAGGAAGTGTGGGCGGGGCTACCAGACTAAGAAAACTTTGGGAACATCTCAAAGCCAGGCAGAGCCTCCAGGGAGACTCTACAGAGACACCACAGACATCTAGATGCAGAGAAAAGAAGTTGAAATGCTGCTCTGAGAAAAGGTACCGTACTGAGCCACATGGCTGAACAAGATGGGTTGAGTTCAGATGAAGGAGTTAGCAAGTTATATGCTTAGGCCCTAGGCTAATTAGCATGAAATTAATATAAGCTTTTGTGTTTCTTTGGGGCAAAGCAGCAGTGGAGCTGCAAGTGGGTCTGAACCTCAAGGCTAGGCCCGAAAGTCTGGGCCAGAAGAAACCTCATACAACAGAAGGCGGTTTTGAATTCTCTGGAGACCACTGGACTAGACCAGGCTGAAGGAGCAAGAGGCTCAGATTCTGTTCTAAGTAACAATTTGGATAAGTCACTTCAATCAGATAAATTTCCCCATATGCAAAATAGGTTCTTCAAAACCACCATACAGAGTAACAAAGAGGTAGATGCATCCATTCACTGACACACTGGTGCTGTCCTCAAGAACAAGGAAATGCTTTGTAAACTGGTATACAGAAATCTCCAAGGCACAAAGAGAAAGCAGGGGCAAAATTGTGTATGGTAGGCTGTGGTAGAATGTTGATTTCCCGCTACAGTAGGCCACTTGACATGTACAATAGGAAGGCCACCTTGCCTGAATGGAAGGGCTCTAACGGGAACCTCGGATTGCATGCAGGTCCCTATCTGGATGGTTAGGAGGTAAGAAGGAGAGGTTTATGGCATTTTATGTTTCTAATAAATTAAACTACTGGTTCATTAAGCCTCTGTCTCACTGTTCCAAATACCACAAGTCCCAGGACCCAGAAAGAAATGCTAACTGGCTTCCTTAAAAGGCCTACCTCAAAATGGCATAGTCAGAAGTCCCTCCTCTAGCCTAACTTCACTCCCTCCTGATGAAATGCCCAGCACCGTCTTCCTCTCCCATGAACCTCTCACAGGTATCCCAGCTCCCTATGAGCCCTACTCAGTTATCTCCCTCTCCTGGAACCTAGGACTGTTTGTGTTGCTGAGTGAAGAAACAGGCCCACTAGTCCTTGTAATCAGATAGGGGAAAGAAAAAAGGGAGTAAAGAAAAGAAAGGCCAGAGAGTAAAGTCCGTTGCCTAATTGTTCTCCTCTGCTGTGTATTCCCAACTCCTTTGTGTCCATAGACACACTACATGCACGCATGTGTGAACACACACACACATCACCTCTGAATATCCCTCCTACCCCCTTATCTTCATTGGCCTCATCCTCTCTGTGATGCACACAGGTGAGCGCCCAAGCCTGCTGTCACCATGACAACCACTTACCACCAGCAGATGGTACAGGAATATGTGTCCATGGAGTTCTCCAGCTCCACCACCCACGTGTAGACCCTCAGACAGCCAAGATTGTGGGAGGCAGCTGAATAGGTGAGGGAGTATAAGGAAAGGCCAGGAAAGCCTTTCTAAACCCCAATACCAACAGCAACCTCCTTCCAATCTTTGCTTCTAATCTAAGGCTTGAGCTTGATGGCTAAATCTCTGGGGAAACAGATTAGGAAAAACTTAATCTTACAGATGTGTGTAAAAGGTTGATAAAATCTTTAATTGCTTAAGACATTAAGAGCTGTGGCAATTGGGTTGCATGAGTGTCACACTTGCAGGAAGGTAGACTCCTTATCTACATTGAGCAATGCTTATCCTGATCCACTTAAGAAATGGCCACAGGCAGAGGCAAAACAAGAACATAAACAAAAGCTCTGAACAATCAGGCTCTTAATCCTTTGGGGTCAGACTTGAAGGAGAGATCACCAATGGAAAGTTGAGAAGGGGTCTCAGAGCAGGACGGACCATTGAGCTGTGTCTCTGGTGGAAGCAGTCAAAGATGGCTGGAGGTCAAGGTATTGAATATCCTTCCTCACAGCCACTGTATCTACTTTCAAGGTCCCAGAAGGACAGAGTCTCTCTAAGTCCTCTGAGTACAAGGTCATAAAATAAACACCATGCCACTCTGGCCCGTGAGACAGAACCTTGAAGTAACTCATTCAAAACTGACTCAAGGTCTACACTCTAGATCAAAAATTGCAAAACAGTTTATAGTCATGATTCTCAGCCCTAGCTGTGAATTAGAGCCATCTCAACATAGGGGTGGGGCTGGAAAAGCTAGCCAGGCCTGAGACTCTCCCCAGACCATTAAATCGGGAATGTTTTTTAAGCTCCTCAGGGATTCTGGTGTGCAGCCAGGGTTGACAGGACTGGCCAGCAGAGTTCAGGTGGGGAATGGGGAAATACAAATGTGGAGGAAAAATGGGTGACATTAAGAGAACACCCTTCTAAAGAGACAGCCTTGGTTCACCTCCCACTAACAAAGTTCACATGTGACCACTCTCCTTTCTCGTAGAAGGGCTACTTTGTTTACACATTGTGGAGGTCAAAGAGATATTTGCAGGCAAAGCACAGCCTCCACACCGCCTCTTTAGACCTCTAGCTGCTATTTAAAATCAAGCCCTGAGGACTTCTTAACAAAATATTTCCCATATCAGCCTGAGTGAGGATTAACAAAATCACCTCTGAGATGTGCCTCACACAGCCCAGGGCACAGGCTTCATAAAGTAGAGCAATTATTCGTCATGATAACTCATGAAGCTCTTCTGTAGTTTATACCACAGTGATAGAGCATTGGCCTTACATGTGCAAGGCCCTGGGTTCATCATCACTAGAAAACAAAACAAGAAGGGATGAGGGTGAAATTTGCTATTTTGATTAAGGTGAAGTCCATAGACCTCTGGATTGGCAATGTATCATGTCCCATGCCCAGGAATCACTAATTCCAAGAAAACTAGTGCTGACTCATAGGCTAACTGAGAAAATCTAGAACAGAGTTCAGCTAAGCTATAGCCTTCCCAAGGAGAAGTAGGTCTAAGTACTAGGGGAGAACTCCCAGGAAGAAGGGGGAGCACATAGATAGATGATAGATAGAGGATTGATAGACAGACAGATAGATAGATAGATAGATAGATAGATAGATAGATAGATAGATAGATCCATCCTAAAAGGGAACTCTCTTTTTAATATGTAAAAGACTTATGGTGGCTCTATAAAGGTCATTGACTAGTGTGCGGTAGAGAGGTGTTAGTGCCCCCTAGTGGCTGAAATTTGACAGAATTTGATGACTATCAATTCTAGCCACAAATGGTTTCCTGCTTCCATCTGGCCTTTACCATGATTTCCATGATCCACCCACTCAAATGTGAGCCCTCAATCTCAGGATGAACTCTCACTAGAGCCCTTCCAGACCTCTTTTGCCTGGGCCCATAGGAAGTAGTGACAAGGAAGTTGTCCAGCACAGTGTCATTCTTCACTTCAGACCTGGAGTTCTAGCACCTTGCTTGAGGAAGTGTCCCCGAGTCCATGAGAAACCTCATCCCATCATCTATCCAGAAGGTATGCCTCTCCTCTTGTCTACTTTATTCTTTTTTCTCCAGCCATCTCCCCAATGTTCCCCAATACACAAGCTTAGTATTGTATTCTTTCCTCATCCAGGCTGGACCCAGCTTCCCAGAAGGAGGCAAGGAATGCACATTCTTCCAACCTAAAGGCTGTGAAGTAAAATGTGGCAATTGTCCACCATAAAGAATAAAACAGTGTTTAGAGTTCTGATGCAGGGAAACCTCAAACCCACCGTACACTGGAAGACAAGGGGAAAACAGCTAAAATTGTCTATGACAAAATCAACAAAGAATACATGCTGAAGATGAGGTTGAACACTGCAGAGGTAGAGGCCTAGACACCTCCCACTCAACCCCCTGCCAGGGCAGACTTCAGGCTCCAGAGAGCCATCATGCAACCCCAAAACAGTGATGGGAGAAGGAACACTGCAGGATGGGAGAGACCATTGGGGTTGAGGTGTTGCCACAGCAAGAAGGGACTCAAAATTATCTGCAGGGCAAAGCAACAGCTAAGGCCAAGCCAGAGGGCAGGGAAGAGTCCAGCAGACAGAAGCCAAAGGAGTAGTTAATCAAACTGAGGACTCAGAAAGCAGATAGCTACATAGTGAAGACAGCAAAGAGGGACCATAATGAATGGAGTGAGACCACTCTAGGAGACTTAGGGTAGGGGTGAGGCCCAACGGTCTTCAACCCCCCCAGAAGAGCCTTACTAGGGACCAATCATCCTCAAGGTATCACTCTGGATCATTTACAGAAAGGTGCTGCCCAGCTGTAATTTATGGCTGATGAACGGCAGAGAGGGGGTCACTGGGAGACCCTATAATGACTAAGGTCTTTCTCCCTTCCCACTGTGAAAGGCAAACTTCTGCCTCCCTCACTCAACAGATGTTGGTTTCTTTTCCCAAAGCCTGGTCTTTGTATCTTCTTTTCATACACGAGCTTTCCCAGAGTCTCCTAAAGAGCACAGCACCCCTTTCACAAGGCCAGTCATTCAACAAGCTCTCTGAAAGCCCACTTCCCTGTGAACAGCATGCAAACAAGAACCAGGTCGGTTTTATTCACTCTTGTTCCTTCGAGGATCCAGGGTAGTGTCTGAGATGAACAAATAAATTGTATTAAATAAAATGGCACTAAATTTCCCACTGCAGGAAATGGAATATAAATTTCAGTTCAGAAGGTTGTGCCCTTTAGGAGATCATGGAGGGTGGGTTCTGGTGGGGAAGCTGACAAATGTTGTTGCTATAGAATTGGACAGTAGATGCCCATACTTACACTGCTTGTCCAGTTTTTCACACATAATCCCAAAGATTCAGCTCCCTTTGCCCTCCTCTAAAAACCTTCTTCACCCATCTCACAGAAAATCTCTTCTCTCCATCCCCCACCCATGGTCTGACTCTGACCCATCTGGAGCAGCTGACCTCAGATGATTCAGACAATAACAGGTATGTTGCAAGCAATGAGCACACAGATGCCATTACACCATCCCTGCTGGTAACACAGGGTGAACCTGTCTCCTGGCTTTTTCCTCCTAAGAACTAGGGATCTGACTGACTGTGTCCTCTTTCTGTCCTCAGGTCAAGAAAAACTAGACCAAGAGGCTATGAAAGAAGATGGGAGGTTAGGGGAAGGGGTCCCTACCCAGGATGTGGTCTCCTCCCCATCCAGCTGAAACCTCTCAAAGGCTCACAGAGTCCTGAGTTCAAGAACTCACAAAGTATGCCCAGGCAGAGGAGACAATGAGTAACAATCTTGGTCCCCCTCTAACAATCTAGGGCTCACCTGACCCAAAAAAAAAAAAAGAAGAAGCAGAAGGTAATAAAAGAGAAGGATGCTGGAGATTTGGGCTAAGGTACCCAAGAAGGACTTTGCAAAGGTCTATATGGAGTATGGTTTTCCTGACTTGGAAGAGCTGCTCAAAGGGACAGAGGAAAGTGGAAGTAGGGGTGAGAAGGTTAGTGCCCAGGAGGGAGCAGGGGCTAGGGGCTAGGGCTTCTCCCCTGCCCTACACAGAAATGCACGCATATGCACACATTCATACATGCACACACACATGCATGCATACACACACACACACACACACACACACACACACTCAAAAGCAGGCTGTCTACCACAAATACAGAGAGAGAATCTGTTATCCTCCTACCCTTACTCACTTCACCTCCCCAGCTGTGTGCATGTGAATTCTGACAAACCTGAGTTCAAATCCTAATCCAACTATTTTAGGTATCTCTGAGTTTCACTTTCTACATCAACAAAAATTATACTCCTCTCTTATATTTGTTTTCTATTGTCATTTATGCGTTAATTCGACAAACTCTTGCTAAGCACTGACCATATAATTATAGTCTGGGTCCTGGGCCCAAGCACATAATGACTACTCTGTAAATGGCGGTTCCTTTCTCATCTCCTACAAGCCTGCTCTTCTATCTTCCAGTTGATTGATGAGCTTGGTGAGGTGGGGTGTTACCTAATGAGCTCAGAATTGTAGGCGGTTACCTCCAGGATTGTGGGCATAGCTTAGACAGAGTCCAAATGGCTCTGATCCTTGCATTTTGTTGAAACAGTCTCTCAGGTCGTTGGGGTTCTGAAGGTACTAGAAGACATAGAGATCAAAGTTGACACACCAGAAACTGCAATCACATTGTGGAGCTCAAGGACTCCAATACTAAGATGATATGGGTCAAGGTCGGGAACACCTATCCAGGGACCACCCTGGTTCCACCTTCTGTCTTCTCAGATCCTCTTCCTTTAGCCAATCAAGAGGACACCTGTTGGTGTGTAAACATCCCCCTAGCTTGCCTCCTGGGCATGGCAAACTGCCCTGTTGAGAGGCACACCACATGGCAGACTCTCTCTCTCTCTCTCTCTCTCTCTCTCTCTCTCTCTCTCTCTCTCTCTCTCCACTTCCCCCACCCATTCCCACAATAAACTCATCATGGCTTCCTGGCAGTGTGTCAGCATGTTCCATCCTTCCATGCACAAAATACTAACACACCTGATAACACTGAAAGAGGCTGGTTTCCAGACTTTGTTTCTAGTTAGTCTGTCATTTTCATTTTTATGTGAAATGGTCACTCTCCCCTTTCCATGACTTAATCTACCCACTTTCAAACAGAAAGCCTGAATTAAATAATTCCGAGGGTCACTGAAGTTCTGCTCCTAGGAAAAAGTATCTATTGTGTTCATACACATTAAGAATGTGAGCCTTTCTCTACATATATGTGACAGTTGTGCAGCTTTGTTTATTTGTGGGACTCCTAACAATGGGAGCAAGGGCTGTCCCTAGAGCTTTGGCTGGCTCTTGGGACCCTATTCCTCAAGCTAGCAATACTAGATGGCCTAAATACAAGGGGAGGTGCTTAGTCTTACTGCAGCTTCATAGGTCATGCTTTGCTGATACCCAAGTAAAGCCTGCACCTTTATGAACCGAAACAGAAGAGTAATAGATTGATGAGAAGGGAGCAGAGGGAAGGAAGAGTTTTGAAGGAGAGGAGAAAAGGGAAATTGGGGTCAGAGTATAAAATAAATAAATGAATTAAATGTAAAAGAAAAAAAAAGTGGGCCTTATGAGAAGACAGGAACTTTGGGTCTCACCCAGCTGTATGATGAAGCTAGAAGGATTGTGTGGCCTGGGTATGTTTAGAGAGATGAGCATGCAGTCTCCAGAGTCAGTCATGCTGACTCTGAGGAATGAGGAGCTCAGAGATCTCTTCCTAAACCCGTTCACTGATTTCCCCACCTGTCCTTTGAGTCAAGACACTGAGCCTTTCAGGATCCAGTATGCTATGGGTAAGTACAAAGTGAAGAAGGTGGCACTAAGTGCATGCTGGTTATTACCAACATAAACATGAGCATTGCCAGTGTCTACAGCCTGACCATGGGAGATAATTGGATGAATGCCATCATGCCTTGAGAATGAGAAGGGCCCCATAGGTCTATGAATACTTGGTTCCCACTTGGCAGAACTGTTTGGGAAAGATTAGGAGGTGTGGCTTTATTAGAAGAGGTGTGTCACTGGGGACAGACTGAGGTTTTAGAAATCCCTGCCATCCCCAATAAGCTCTCTCTGCCTTGTAGTTATTTCTCAAAATGTGAGGTATCTCTCAGCTACTGCTCCCAGTGCCATGATACCTCTGGTGGCTAAACCTCTGAAACTGTAAGTCCCAAATAAGCACTTTCTTTTATAAGCAACAGAAAAGTGACTAAGTTCGCAGTTCACCATGCTGGATAGCAAAGTAGGTATCTAGGCCCAAAAGGCATGTCTAGGAGAGGAATGGCTTTGAGGAGTCATGGTCAACATGACCGTGTTGGAGAAAGGACTGTGGTCTATGCATGAAAGGACTACATGGGGATGAGGGTTAGTACAAAAAAGAAACATAAAATATAAGGTATAGATATTCCTTAGAAAGTATGAAATATTGTCATGGGACAGTATAGCATAGTAGTTAAGAGGGCAGACTCTGGAGTCAGACTACTGGGGTCCAAGTCCCATTTTCTGCTACTTATGGATGTGTGATTTACAGAAAGCTACCTTATTTCTTTGCTCTAGTTTCTCCATCTGTAAAATGAGGAACCATTATAGAACTTACTTAGATGCGAATTAGATTAATCAAAACATGAAAATTATCTATAATAGTGCCTATCAAATCTCTAATGCTACATAAGTTTTTTTAATGCTGTTAATATTATAGGAGGAGAGACCATGTCAATATCATAAGGTTTACACCTTCTCCAGAGCAGACAGGGTTAGCAAATGAAAGGAAAGGAAGAGTGTTTCCCCAGATGTGGGCCACAGGAGGTCAATGGCCCATGTTTTCCTTCTCCTCCACTGCCCACCTCCCTGCTTCTGCTGCATATGAGTCACTGAAGTTCATGGGAGAAAATAAAACTAGAGATGGTGACAATGTCAGACAGTTGTGTTTGAGACCCGCCTCTCCAAGAAAGAGAATGACTTTGTGTAAAAGTTCAACAGGAAGGAGCTGAAAAGGATGTCAATTATGAGATCTCAGACTACGAGATTGACATAACCCACGCACTTAAGATCAAAGATGCCAGACTCAGCAACAGTGGTGAGTTCTCTGTCCAAGCAGGAACTTGGCACAGAGGCTCATCTCACTATCTACTGTGAGTGATTCAGTGAGTGCTGGAGGAGTGAAATTCATGTCACAGCAGCCCCCATGTGTCCATCCATCCATCCATTCATCAATCCTTCTCCTCTTGGCAAGACTCTGTGATAGGTACTAAAAAGAAGAGAAGGTTCTTCCAGCAGGGGAGGCAGGTGTGGCAATAATTATAATAGTTACGAACCTGGAGTTAAACAACACTGGGGTCATATTATCAGCTGGGTAATCATGGACCAAAAATTTATACCTTTTAGCTGTGTGATGTTCTCTGCGGAGATGTGAATCTACATCTATTCACCTCCAGATAAGCCCAAGTATCCATTGCATGTAAGGTCCTCTGAAGATAGAAAGATTTAAAGATGCTGGGCCAGCCTGTATGCTCAAAGCCCACACTCCATTCCTACCAGTTCCTCCCCCATCCTGATGCTTGCCCTATAGATCTCCTTCCATTGACTTCTCTATCTGGAAACACTAGCTGCCCTGTGACCATAAAAGTGGGTTACATGGCTTATAAGCAAGGCTATTGCCCAAAATGACCTGGTACAAGATGTTATGTAGGTTACCATAGGAACAGAGAAGACCAAGATCTGCTCACCATCTCCACCTGTGTGCATAAAGACATCAACCTGGTCCTGCTCAAGCTCAATAATGACAGTCACAAATCAACTGCAACCATGCACTTCAATGTGGCAAGTGAGGGCACAGCCACTGGGCTGTCTGAGAGCCCAGCTGGCTAGGAATCAGATTAGGTGACTGGGAAGGAGGTCCTGGTCTGAGTTTGAGTTTTGACTGAGAAGAGAATTGAAATATGGGCTTTGTAACCAGAAGTTGACTGTCTAATTTCTTAACCAGCCATGGTCAAGTAGATCTCTCTAAGCCTCAGTTTCCACCACGAACTGGAAAGGACTTTACCATAACATCTATTTTTAATGCTTCTCAAATGCACAGCCAAGTGCACAGCACACCACACATCTCCTAGTAGTCACCTGAACGATGCAGTGGACTAAGCAATGATAATGAGGTTGGAGGAAAGTAGATGAAGTGAAAAGAGGTGGGAGTAAATAATGAAGGTTGGTTGTGAAGAGCACTGAGGTAGGAAGTAAAAGGATGAGATGGGAGGGCAGAGGGTTTGGATAAAGTGAGAATGAAAAGCTGGAGTTGGGGTGGGAACGAGACTTTAGATTGGTTTGAACATGACGAGGAGCTGGCCTTGTGACCTTCAACATCCATCACACACACACACACACACACACACACACACACACACACACACACACACACACACACCATCATGCCACAAAACTGGGACATGGAAAGGCTTACATTTTCATTCAGCTTACCACCCCTGTGTTCTTGGTGTTGGGGATACATAGATGCAGTATACCCAAACAAGTAAAACTAGTAGACAGATAAGTAATTGTAACCCAAGAATGACAGTAACACTAGAAAGCACAGGTATTCTGGAACCTCAGAAAAGGGGGAGAATTTGTCTGGGAGAGGCTGTAGCAGATAAACAGGAGTTGCCAGGGGCTGCAGAAAACAGATTTCTAGGTAGGCAGGAGGATCCAGGAGGCAAGGAGCAAACTCCCTGGGCACATCTTAGGAGTCCTAGGCACAGGACAAGAGAGAGATTCAGAAAACTCAGGACCTAGTTATGCCCCAGCCAGCTCTAGTCAGTGAGAAGCTCTTCTATCTCTGTGCTCCAAAGCCCTGTTTCGAAGCTGTTCCCTAGACCATTGAAGCCTCAACAAGGCCAAAGTGCAGTTCCTGAAGCTCTTGGGTAACTGTGTACACAGGAAGTGGAAAGCCCATCTGTAAACAATTCATAGTAGATTACTGGATTAAGACAGGAGAGATGGAGAGACAAAGTGGCCAAGTTCACCACCCACGCAAAAAAAAAAAAAAAAAGAAATGCTTACCTGCTCTACATTCTGTTCAGAGGGTGGAGGTGACCCAACTGAGATTGAGAAAGTCTTTGCAGCAAATCTTGCAGTTGAGAGATTGCTTAGTGTTAAGGGGTATACCCTTAACACAAAGGTCATGATGGTGACCTTTGGCCACTGAAGTATGCTGATCTGCAGGGAATACCACAGGCTTGTCTACTAAGTCAGTGTGTCAAGACTGTGAAGTGCGGCACCAGAGTCAAGGAGTCAGAGGACTCATTTTGCCCACATTTTACACAGTAAAACTATCTGGGTTTCAGTAAATGTGCATGCCTGCCCTCTACCTGACAAGAAAATCCAATCAGGACACTTTGAATTGGGACCCAAATACTAATTGTTGGTGGTGGGCTTCCACATATTTCCATTTAATGTTTAACCAGCATTGTTTTAAATGGGCAGAAATCAACATGAGCTAGAGAACTATCTACATTCTCTCCTTCCTCTTTTTTTCTCTCTCTATGTTACCTATAGAACCTTCTGGTCTTGCCTCTCAGCCTCAAGTGGGTGATGTTACCAGGGAATTGGCGACCCTCTCATAGAATGTTCCTGCCCAGGATGGGACAGGGTAGTACTTGGCTATTCTTGTCTAGTGGAGAAATAAAGGCAATAACCTGTGGATGACAGACAACAAGGACACTGTCCAGGATGAGATGCTAGAAACAGAGGCTCTAAGTCTGGAAGGGATGGGACAAAGAAAGTCTTGCTGAATGAGCATGCTCTGTCCTCAAGCTCCTTTGGGAGTTTCAACATCCCATTGTCTCCTTCTTTATAGCCTCCCACTCTTTCGGTCTCTTATCTTATAGATGTCTCTAGCCTTATGACCCCTCATCTTCCCACCTCAGGCACAAAGTATACTGTGGAGGAAGGACACAGGATATAAATTCCCAGTTACAGCTGTGTATAATCTACCTAGGACATCCCAGCATGAACCAGTTCAGTGGTGGCCAAGGATCCTGTTGGTAGAAGGCCAGGCCCAACACATTAATGGAACCAGCCCCTTTAAGAGAGAATGTCTTCACTTGGAAAAGTCTAACAGGAAGGATGATAGTCTCACTCTCTGGCAACTGCTGGCCTCATAGAGGAGCAGGATTCACACTCAAGAGAAAGCCAACAAAGACTGAGCATCTGGGACAGTATGAAGGTGGGAAGGCAGAGGTCTTATCAACCTTGTTATCTCTTGTTAGGGGAGTAAATAAGTGTGTTGGGATTAAGGACGCTGATTACAGATACTTAGGAGGTCTTGAGTTGACGGTGTAAGGTGGGAATACTACCTGTAAGTGAATGTGGTAGAAATGGCTAAGATTAAATCTTGGTTTTGAATGTAGGAGAGTTGAATTTGTAGGGTATGTTGAATTTTGAAGATGCTGAAACTACAGTTGATCAAATAAATTGGCACACTGTTGAGTAATCAACTTATATATTAAGGGTGTTTGCAGTGAAAGCTGCTGTAGGATTCAGGAATTATGAATCTGGGAACTAGGCATGGGGTTAGGATGAATTTGGGGACCAAGTGGATGTCTGTGTTACCCTGAAAACTCTAGGCCTGTTACAGGGCTTAAGCATGTCTGATTCCTCTAACTCAAACATCTTCTTTGGCTGGTGTGGCCCACCATCCAGCTTCATCCTTGAAAGCTGAAGGCAGCAAAGAGTGGAGCAAGTACATGGACAATCCCATCTGTGATACCTGCAACACATCAGGGATCCTTACCAAGAGGCAGAAATACTTCCATATCTGAGTCGTCACTGAGGCTGGGGTGGAGACTCCATGGAGCTAGATGAGAGCACATGTGACACCAGCACCAGGTGAGGACACAGAGTGTAGGTTCAGAGACAACATCCCAGCTCCAAACCTTTCCCCCAAGGCTTCATTCCACAGAGAAAGATGTGGCGATGTTCTGATCAAGAAAAACTCATCCGGGGCTGGAGAGATGGCTCAGTGGTTAAGAGCACCATCTGCTCTTCCAGAGGACCCAGGTTCGATTCCCAGCACCCACATGGCAGCTAACAACTGTCTGTAGTTCCAGTTCCAGGCAAACACCAAGGCAAATAAATAAATAAATAAAATAAAGTTTTTTTTTAAAAAAAAAAAAAAAAGAAAAACTCATCCATACTTCTTATGGCTAGACAAAGCCAAGAGTAATCTCTGAAATCCCCTTCCTTGAAAAAAATATGAAACGAACAATGTGCCAAATTAGTATCTCTGTGTGCCATTGGAGGTGTATGGAATATAGAAAGCAAATGAGATGTAGGACTTGCCTTCCAAGCTATTACTTGCTAGGAGACACAGATGGAAAAGTAAATGTTTCCTAGTGTTCCAGGGCAGCCAGACATCTTTATATGACTTATACCACAGCCATGAAAGGGGTTGGAAAAGGCTCTGGAGGGGAGGCTTAAAGCTAAAGCTGCCCCCAAGTTTGACCTCAGTGCCTTGCTAGAGGCAGACAGTGGTGGGTGCTGTGACGGCCCTCTGCATCTATGCAGCCTTCTCTGGGTTGTCTCTGATTCTGCTCCCCATAATACCCCTGCAACAAATTCAGTGTTGTAGGCACTACTGTCCCTAACTAGTTCTGCCACTAATCAGATTGCTGTCCCTGGAGCCTAGAAGGAGAGTCTTTGATAAGGAGAAGAGCCTTCTTCAGAATACTGCCCGGGTGACTGACTATGCTGCCTTCTATTACCACCCAGGGCTCACCACTACCTGCTGTAACCTGGCAGAAAGACAGAATCACCATCAAGGGTTAGAACACCATTGCCAAAGTCAAAACCTATCCCCGTTCCTCATTAGCAGCACCAAGTGTTCCAACTAAGGAGTGTCAGACCTTGCTTCAGAATGAATTTGGAAGCACTCACTGTGATGTTTATATGCTAGTGATAGGTACAGTAATAAGCCTGGGGGGCTGCTGCTCTTACATACTTTCCACATACATGTAGTGGGTGCAGACAGTGAGCAGAGGTCTCTGGGAGGTATCATTGCATACTTTCCAGGTGCTGTGACAAGGATGGTAGAGGCCTTCTGTAGCTATACTTGCACACTCTACTTACCAGCCTAAGACACAATCTTTGATCGTGAGAGGGCAGTGAGGCCTGCTTTGACACCACAAAAGCTAGTTTTATCAGTCTTTAACTGGCAGAGGTCTTGGCAGTTCTGTTTTGTTTTATTTTACCCTTTTATCTCAGAGTCCTAGAGCCCCAGAGACATTGACCTAGGACACATCCCTTGTTTCAGATTCTGTGGTTGGTCATATCTGATGAGATACGAAGCATAGAGAGAGTACAACCTGCAGGGGAAGAAATGGAGAAGAGGTGAAGGGCAGGAGCAGCTAAGCAGGGGAATCTACTAAAATAATGGAGTGACCTTATAACAAAGGACTGAAATCTTTCAACAAAGGTCTCAACAGCCTGGGGAACAAGAAATGATGAACCTTTATAAACTACAAGATGGCCACCTTACCCCTTAGCCCTGTAAAATAAGCAGCCATTGTTTGGTCTTCATTTTGCAAATGAGGCAATTGGTATCCTAAAAGAGATGTAACTTGCCAAAGGTCACAAGCTATTAAATGACAAGATGACACTTCACAAACAGGTTTTTCTGACTCTAGGACATCCACTGCCTACCACACACAGAAGGAATGTGTGTGGTTCCATCTTCCAACAGGCTGGAGGGGGAATGGAGGGAGCAGACAGATAGACACATCACAATGACAATGACTCCAGGGCGAAGGCGCAAGGCACAACTTCTATCCCCAGGGTGGCTAACTAACTTCCAATTATTCCAGATTTTTTCAGACCTCCTACAAACCTGTGGCTGTTTGAAAGGCCCCTGTCATAGTGACTCTTGACCTAGAACCATAATCCTGATGTCGAGGAAAATGGTGATATCCACTATGTCACCTGAAGAGAGATGAAAGTAGATCCCACCTGGTTCACTACAGCTAAGCCTGTCTTCAGCAACAAGGGCATGGTGACAGGGCAGGAAATGGGACTTCAGACTGGTGGCTCAAAATAAATGGGTGACAGTGACCCACTGCACTCCAAGGATACCTGGCTTGTCAATAAGGACCAGAGTGAATACCAGACTGGAAGCCTTCTCAGAAAGCCCTGATAGTGAAGGTACCAAAGGATCACTAAAGGGTACCCAAGAGTTCAGATCAGAGAACCACCTCAGTTATCACTTAAAGCACTTGGAGAGACTCAGCAGAGATGTTGTCTTGTGGATACTTTCAGTGACATGACTGATACTGAGATGGGAAGGTGCCCTTAGGGGCCCAGATAATAGTGAGGAAGAGGAAGAGCCAATTTGAGGCCTGCTATAAAGAGAGGGATGGTAGGGGTGAGGGCTAGGACTCTGGAAAACAGTGGTAAAGTCTAAAGGGATAAAGATAACATCGGGAAGCTGGAAATGAGGGCTATATGGGGCAAAGATGACAACCAAGAACTGAGAAGTAGGTATGTAGAGGATGTCATCTAGACTCTCTCAGACTAGGAACACATAAAATCCTGGGGGGGCGCATTGTGAGTGTACTCGGGAGATAGAGGAGCGTAGGTGTCTGTGAGTTTGAGGTCAGCATGGTCTACACAAGCTCCAGGTTAGGCTGTATAGTAATACTGTCTCAAAGAAGGGAGGAAGGAGGGAAAGAGGGAGGGAGGATAAAGATGAATACACAGTTGAGGCTCCCATAATTGCTGGCACCTGAGAATATGACCCATGTCTTCCTGTTATCTTTTGAGCTCTAAGATGAGGGTGACTCACAGCTGCCCATCCCATCTATACAGTGAGGACCTGAGCACCAAGCTGAAATCCTATCAGCATTACTGGTACTTTCTGATCCACTGTGCTCTGTGGCTAGGTGTGACTGGCACCTTCCTTGGGAACCCATGGCTCATGGTGACAATGGTGATGTTAACATCACTGTCAATTCTAAGTTCTGGCACAACTTCACCAGTAGTGTATGTACCCTGGTCACCCTCAACTGCATACCAAAGGGCAGTGTGAATACTGCATGCTGCTGAAGAGTGAGCTAGGCAAGGACCATAGCAGCTGCATGCTCACTGCCTATGGTGAGAACACCATTAGACATGTCCTTGGGGGAGGACACATCTATCCTGTCCAAAGGCAAAGGCCCAATCCATCAATCACTCCCTTCAACTGGCTAAGGGCTATTTTTATTTGATCTGCTATCAAATGGCACAAATATTATTCTTCCATCTTATCAATGTCATATATAATGTTCCTGACTTCTGTAGATGTGAGGAGTCATGATCCCTTGCTAAACTGTGACAGTACACATTAATGGACTAGGACCTACCTTCTAAAAATACATTGGTCATCAGGCTTAACCCAGACTGACCCATCACAATTTATCTAGCAGGGCTCTGGAAAAAAATCTGAATAATCACAAACCTTATCAAGTGATTTGATATGCACCAATGTTGAAAGTCACTGATCTAGGTAAGGTAAGAGCAGATAAGAGGCTCAAACACAGGAAAGCAGGAAGCAGACCACTCCTCTTGCATGTCCCTGCCTTCCTTTTGCTAGTGACATACATGTCTGAGGCAATATTTTACTCCTTGTCATCCAATCTACTGCCTTCATGACTACACAGCTAACAGAGTGGCCTTCCAATGTGAAGCCAATCTGCCACACTTTATTGTTAAAATTCCTCCCAACTTCTCCTAATCTTCTTGTTAATATCGTAGCAGGCCAGGCAACCCATTCCCTATCTCTCCAGCTTCATGTTCTATCACTTCCTCAAATCCTCTGGTGATGTCCCTCCATGGTTGTGGTCTCCATAGCTACAGATCTTTATTCAGACAGTTAGAGGTATCTTCATTGCTCTGTCTCCCAAGTGCTCAACTTAGTACCTGACACTAAGAAGATAATGCTTCCAGAACAGCTGCTGAACTATGTCAAAATTAAGCCAGGAGACCACAGGTGATGGAGGTGAGGAATTCAGCTTCCATTCCACAGACAGAGATCCCTGACCATCACTCTAGCTAATTTTAGGAACATGGATTGGGGCCCTGATGCCACCACTGCCTAGCCACTTTTCTGCTTCCTCATCTACTGGGTTATGAAAAAGTGCCTAACACAAATTTCCAGAAAAAAAAAAAAACAAGTATGACTAGATGGCAGCTTCTGATCCCACACACAGCTAATCCAGCTTGGGAGTCATAGGGACCAATTTTCAGTTCCTATGTAGCGATTCTAAATCTTGCAATTTCAGATCTTTCATGAGCACTAATAAATATTGCTTTGATCTTTCAAAGATGGCAAGTCAAGCCTAGCAACAATCAATGAGAATCTTCAGAAAGCAGAGCACCTCATGGGAGCTCCAGCCTGGAGGCATCAGCATCAGCTGTGATTCGGAACTTTTCAGCCAGTCTGCCTTCCAGAACATGTCACTGTATGTGTGAGGTGAAAGAAACGAACAAGAAAGTTGCTGAGTTCACCTTCCCTGCTCCTGAGAGTGGAGTGCAACAGGAACCCTGAGGATGAACACATGAAGTCACCTTGGGGCTTTCCTTCCTTTTTCAGACACATACACACCCTTCCCATCAGTGCACAGGACAGATTCTGCTAACTCTCTTCTCCCCCATCCTGCTCCCTCCCATTTCTTCACATCACGGGGGTCTGTGTTCAGCATTTTAGAGTTTAAATGGATCAGGACCTTGTGCCCTTAGTATACAGCCTATCAAAGCAGGACAGAACTGCTCATATAGTTTACTGGTTCAAAACATGTTTTACAGTAGAAAACTTCCTTGAAGGATTTTTTTTTTTCTTGAAGGATTTTAAACTAGAGGCTTGAAATAAATGATGGATCCCTGAGCCCTGCTACCCCCACCCCCACTCCCATATTTCTTTGCTCTCTATCCCCATGAGAAGTCTCTGTAAAAACTTTAGTTTGGCTCTAGCTTAATAGCTCATAATAATGCATAGCTCAATGGTAGTGCATAATTTTAACATAGATTCATTCAACACTCATGAGGTTCGAATCTCCTATATTAAATTCTCCCTAAAGTTACAGCAAATGATGGCATATTCACCACTGACTCTTTCTACTTCAGGACTAGGCACTGCCTGTAAAATCCAAATGCCCCTGGAGTAAGGCAGAGCAATATTCTGCAGAGGCTTCAGGTCTAAAGAATCAGCTAATCTAATTCCATTAAACTAACCCCATAGTCCAAGGAAGAGATGACAGAATACAAGTCTGAATCATTTAGAAAGGCAGCAGGCTGGGCTGCCCATGGGGAGAAGGGAATGCAACAGATGCATGAACCACTACCAAGACTGCTACCCACCTGTACACAGGGACTATGCTGAGGACAAATGCAGACAATGCTACCCACCCCCCACCCACTTGAACTCTAATCACACACACACACACACACACACACACACACACACACACACATACACACGTGACCAGAGAACTGAGACCCACTGAAACAAGTACAGTGTCAGCCCAGCCAGGGAGCACAGCTAGGTGCCAACATGCCCAAGCCAAGACAACTGTGACTCAGGCTGTGAGGACAACCAGGGCTCCTGGCACCATGCCTCCACCCCTGTTCACAACAGGCACGCGCCACACAGGCAGACAAGTTAAGAAGCCAATGACCCTTAGGTTTTTATTTTGTTTTATTTTTTCACATGGGCAGTAAAGGGTGGCGTTTCCCCATCCTTACTCCCCTTGCATTGACTGTGCCTCAGGTCTTAAGACCCCAAAGTGTCGTTGGGAATTCACTCCCAGGGCAGGAAGAAAGCTTTATTGGTGTGCTAGGGGAAGGCCAGGTTAAGCACCCCCTCAGGAGCTCTCAGAGGCCCACCCCTTTAGGTCTTTTACAGACAGCAGGTCAAAGACATACAGCTGGAGACCAGCCCCTTCCTTTGGCATGGTTCACCCTAGGGACAGAGTCTGAGGGTAATGATACGAGGCCTGAGCTCAGAGCTGGGCTGTGAAACAGGACCGATCTGAAACCATGGCATCCTCAAGCATCCAGACCAAGGAAGTTCCCTCTACTATTTCTCATAGACAGATATTCACCACTTGAAAACTGATTGTGGAAGTAACAAGGCTAAATAAAGGAAAACAAGACTGCACCTTCAACCAATCTTCCCAATAGGGAGCCAGGAAAGAGAAAAGGTGGGAAAGGATGAGCCTGGCATTGCCATTGGTCCTGGGCATAAGAGACAGTCACACTCTTCCAAGCACCATTGCCTTCTGGAAGGGCTTTGACAGCCTAACAAGTCTACTTTGACTTAGGCAAGGGATATCAGGCTGCCTGGGAGCTCCTCCCACTTACCCTTTCTTGCCTGCCACTTTCCTAGGAGCTGCTGATCCAGCTCCTGAATGCTCTCAAACTCTGGTCCCCAGCCCCAGGAAAAAGGTGAGCAGACCCCAATCCCTTCAGTTGGCCTTCTTCAGGCTATAGTCCTCCACTGGCTCTCGGTTCTCAACAGCTGACAGGGCAATGAGCATCTGAGCAGCATAGTAAGTGGACATGATGAGTGCCCGAGAGTAGGGTACGGGAAAGCAGAACTTGTTGAGAGCGATGGTCAGGTCTGAGATGATGAAAAGCAGGGCACCACTGCCAGCTGCCAGCTCCGTCCATCGCCAGGCTGCCCCGACCAACCGCAATCCTGCCATAGCTCTCCAGCCCATGAAGCTAATAAGGGCCACATAGACACCTACCAAGTAGGTGAAGGCACCTGACAGCCATGGGTAGAGTAGAGCATAGGATAGGCATGACAGCACTCCAATCACCAGACCTGTCCGAAGAGCCAGTGGCCGCATGCCAAAGGCCGAGGCATAGAGTATGTGTGTCACAGCAAACATCAGGAGACCTGGAAGCAAGAGGAGATAAAGAATGCTAAAGGCAGGCTTGGGGGCCAATGAGTACTTGTGTGCAAGAGAACAGGACTGGGGAAAACCCAGCAGCTTTTGTTCTGGGACTAAGGGGTGGGGAAATCTATAGTTTTAAACTCACCCTCTCACACTCTCCCTTAGAGAACTGGTCCTCCAACAAAGACCAGAGTCCCCAGCCTCAGAAGCCCTGAAAGTCCCTGTCCCTTCTGCCAAAGCCTCCCCCCACTGCAGCCCCAGGACCCACCAGGCAGCCCCTATAATTACTGACCATACTCAAAGTAGCCGTGGTCCTGCCAGATGAGAAAGGCATCGCCCACAGCAGAGAAAATGAGCCCCACAAAGATGAGAGAGGCACTGGGGTGGGCCAGCAGGAACCTGAAGCCATGGGCCAGAAGGAAAAGCCAGAGGCAGAAGATGGGCAGGCACTTGATGAGGGCACTGACCCAGGATGGGCTGGATGAGGGCAGCCAGAGCACAAAATACACACAGGTGGCCTTCAAGAAGGGCACCAGCTTGGGTCCCTCGCTCTTCACCTGGAAGAGACAGGGCAAGGGTAACACCTAGAGGTTAGGGGAGCCCACAGAGGGATGTAAAACCCAGCACCTTTCCCCAAGGCTAAACTGCATACACTAGCCCCACACCACTCAGAACAAGGAAGAGTGACAGAGAAACCTAGCCTGTCAGGTTCCAACCAGCCAGCAGGATGGGAACAAAACCATTATCATCCTGAGGCTCAATTTACCTCAATTTCCGATGTCTTGTAACTCTTGTCCAATCCTGGCCCTGGGTCTGGGCCAGAATAGTCATTTTCTGGACCAACAGTAAATATCAAAATATTCCCTTCTGCAACCTAGTGCTGGTTTCTTCTGGCTGTCTTTCTCCTCCCTCCTAGAGGGGTCCCTTAGCACCTCTCCCTGTTAGCATCAGCTCCCAGCTGTGTGGAATTGGAGTAATGTCAAAGGAAAACCACAGAAACACAGACTGACCAACTCATGATTCCAGCTTTAGAGCCAGGACTCAGCTTAGAGCCCTGACAACACCAGGTGAATGCCAGGAATGTAAGATAATGACAGTACCTCCACCTGTATCAACCCCACAGGCTCCTGGTCCTACCCAGTCTGAGCCTTGGTTTCCACTCTACCTGTGTCAGACTAAAAGCAGCATCAAGGACAGAAAGAAGTACTAGGGATGCTGGGAAGAGAAGTAGGGAGCCATAAACAGTGCTTAAAACACCAAAGATTTCCAGGGCTAGGGAAAGGGGGGTGTTGGCCATTTCTTTTCCCAGAGAACAAGAGCAACTTGAGACACCAGAGACAGGAAGGGGGATGGGGAGAGCTTCTTGTCCCAGCTTCTGATCTGGAGCCAGCAGACAGGCTGGGAGGAGATGGGGAACTGAGAGGGGAAGTTGGCGCAGCTGACTGGGTCTCAGCTGGATTAGGGGGAGGGCAGCTAAAGAAAGGTTTTACTCAAGGCCAATGCAGGCAGTCTGAGAGGGGGAGGAGAGTCTGCAGATGTTCTGTGGTCTCTTGAAGCTCCTTCTCTTGGCTTGCTAGTTCCGAGTTTCTGAGGGGGGAGTTGGAGCAGCTAGGGTTCCCTGAAGACCTCAAACTCCACCTTAAAGTGCTCTCTCTGGCTGGATGAGCAAGCTGTTCCACACAAGACTCTAAGGATGCACTCAGATTCCCAGGCTACCAGGGACCTGATGCAACTGGGGAAGGGTAAGAGAAGCGACATACAGTGAGTCCTGCTCTTGTCCTGCCAGAGGTGAGAGATGCAGAGTTGACACTCCCTTCCCACGGAAACTCCCTTATTAGGGATAGTCAGGGTGAGGGTGTGATGGAGGGAAGAGACCCAGAGGGAATGCCCAGCTCCACCTGTCAGCCCTCAAAAACTTCGCTCTCCCCTCATCCTCCAGACCCATATTTTCTAGAAGGTACTGTCTGTAAGTGGTGAAACCATGACAGAGAAGCCAGCCTTAGAAGGGTGGGAGACAAGGCAAAGGTTAGAAGTGAAAGTCTGAAAAGGAGGTCAAGCCAATAGAGAGCGGTCCACTGGCACCTTGCGCTTTAACTGCGTTGTTTGGACCGAGGCGTCACCTCCTGTACCTACAAGATGAGGAGAGAAATCAACTAGGGGCAGGATTCCCAAGAGGTCTGACACACACACACTCCAACGCTTCTCTGAGGTCCCACCACGCAGAACCCTGAGGCCTGCTGCGTCCAGTCCCAAGCGAAGACCCGCAGACCCGCTCCAGACACACATGGATCAACAAAGTCACGCTTCCGAGTCACGTGCACAATGTTTTCCTCCCTCCCGCGGGCAGACGGGGGGCGCGCGGAGGAGGGGTGCTGCGTGAGTGAGGAGCAAGGGACCGTGACAGCCGTCGCTTCCCCCAGAGGGGCACCAGCTTCCTCGGCTCCCCGGGCGGCCGGGCTTGCGGCTGCCTCGTCCCAGGCCCGGGGGGCTCCGGCCGCGGTTCGCGCGCTGGCGCACTCACCACAGTGACCGGGGACACCATGGCGGCAGCGGCGGCTGCTGACACCCGCTCCGGGTTGCACCGCCAGGACGCACCCAGGGCCAGGTGAGCAGACGACGGAACAAAGCCGGGGAGAAGTGCAATACCTCTCGCGCGCGGGGCTCTAGGAGTACTGTCTGTGAACCTCACGACGTCAGCACGGATCCAGCCAATAAACGGGCCGGAGCCTTGGATGGGCGGAACCCAGTTGGCGGCGCCAGCCAGGCTCCCTCTGTTTCTGCGTTGAAAAAGGAGGTCCTCCCACCCCGGACGCCAGGCCTCAAGGCCACGCCCTTTTGGGAGGCGTGCCACGGCATCCCGGAACGTGACCGCGACCCCCATGACTGAGGAGCCAGTTTAGCTGGAGACAAGCACGTCGCTGACCCGGGAGCACAGCGAAAGATGCATCTTCTCTTAACTCTGGAGCAAAAAGCAAAGACAGATTCCCGTAAGCCTTTAAACATGCAGTCCTAGAGGGACGCAATTCCAATAAGACAGGTCTTTAACTGTGTAGTCAAATGTCCCAGTGGACACAGGAGGGTCAGCAGACACTCAACCCTCAGCTACGTATCCAGGCACATAGTGTACATAAACTATACAGAATCGCAGTTGCATTAAGCGCGCATGGACACTTATGCACTGAACAAATACAGCTATCCACTGGAACTGTGGGTAGACCATCATCCTTCACCGTAGTAAGAAGCCACGGATGAAAGCAAGTAGCAACCTCTGTGTGGACCCTAGTAATAGCAACAGGTAAACAAATTACAGGTACTAGATTGCCTTAGTCACACACCCCTCACAGCTGAAACAAGAGTGACACAGACAAGAGTAAAGCAGGAATAGCAGGCAAACCTGAGCACCCAAAGGAATGTGAATTGACTGCCAGAAGTCCAATGTAAATGGTTATAATACTGGTGGGCTGGAGTGTGTTTAAAAGTATGTGTTCAAAACTGGATGGATTGGCTGGGAGTCAAATGGCCTTTGCCCTCTCTAGCCTAGATTTTCTCATCTGTAAAGTATACCCAGTCCAGACCTGTGGTAAAGAATGAGGAAGGAGAAAGGTTGCTGGCTTCAGGAAATAAAAGTCTATCTAGCAGACTTCATGGAAATGGAAGTTTCCAAATTCCACAGGATATGTATGTGATCTGAGGTTTACACAGAACTTTAGCAGAGGTGTCAATTGTTGGGAAGGGGAGGAACACTTCCTGAGATGGGGTTACCAGGCCCTGTACTGGACCACAGCCTCCCGCTGGCCAGGAAGACACAAGCTGAACTCTCCAGTGAGCCCTACCCAGGGTCATTGTCTTCACTTTCCCCCAGCTATCCCTAAGCCCTAAACGACTGACCTGACACCCCCTCAGAGAAGAACAGTCCTCTTCTAGTAACAGTATTAACAACCCAAAATTCCAAATGGGATCTAAGAAGGGTAAGAGTCAAAGTTTGGGGGAGGGAACTCTCTCACCTCCTCTCTAGGCAAATCCATCATCAGAGTAAGAAATGAAAACAGCTGTCCCAAGGCTTCATCATAAACACCTTTACCAAATGTGTTGCTGGGAAAGAACACCAAACTGAAAGCGTCGATGAGGTCCCTCCTTCCCGGGGATTCGCTGGTGCTGTAATTGGTCATAAGCCACATTGTCTTTGGAGCCTCAATTCCCCACCAACGAGTTACAAAATCATAATATATATTCCAGTTTTGGGCATAACCCTCCCCTGTCACTGAAGGGAGCACTACCATGTCAGGGCATTTTTGTTTCTCTGGACCCCAGTTTGCCCAACTAGAAAGATGAAAGTGTGAATTTTTAAGAGGATTTGTGGGGGGGCAGTGTAGTGGAGGTCAGAGTTGTCAGAATTCCCTGGAAGATGTATTACAGGCATCTGTGAGTTGTCTGAAATGAATGCTGGGAACAAAACCAGGTCCTCTGCAAGAGCAGTATGTGCTTTTACCCACTGAGCCAACTCTCCAGCCCCCAACCCAAGAATGTAAATTTTATTAGTAGTTCTCAAAAACTGGGGCCAAGCAGAATTACTTGAAAAATATTTTAAAAATATGTCATTTTCCTACCTTAGCTCTACTAATTCACCCATTTTCATAAGCTTCATATACAAATACCTAATCATACAGAAAAACATAGTCTGGAAATGTCATTCACGGACTATGACTACCAGTAGGCAAAGTAATTTCATAAACAGTTGGCCCACAGAATAGAACCTCCATGCTGCTTCTCAGTCTGTCCTCCATTCAGAGTTGTTTGCTGCTAATTTGTTTTGTTTTCACTGGATAGCTCTGGCTGACCTTGAACTCTCAGAGGTCTACCACCCAGATCCATTCTTGGCCCTTCTTTCTGTCCTGGGAGTCCAAGACTTCTGCTTAAACACAGTGCTCACCAGGAATGCCATCGAGTTGAGATCAGCTGAGAGTCAGAGGCATATCAGAGTGGAAGGAAAACATGGACAAGGTTCACTTGACTGGGCTGAGAATCCTGCATTTCTAGAAGCTGTGCTCCTCCCTAGATAAATCAGGCTCTCCTCCTCAAACCTCAGGCCTTTGGCAGTGTTCCTCTGGACCAATGACTGGTTTTGTTACCTAATCTTCTACTTAACTCTTCTACTTGAACTGACTAAATTTGTGCCCTGCCCTAATCTTATCTTTGAAGACAGGATGCCTAATAGCCAGAAGTCCCTCTTCAGGTGGACTAAAACAGGTCCCATATAAGATGTACACTAGAGTAACTGACCCATGACTTCCAGCTTTCTCAAGATTCTATGACTGCATGCAAATGACACCTCTCAGACCATGAGAAATGGCCAGAAAGAGCCATAGAAGGAACAAAAATAGGGACATCTTGGTTCCTGAAAAATGTCTATCCAAATTTAGAAGGTTAAGACTCCTTCAGTCATTCATTAGCATACCCTCCCCTTGCTTCTTTCAGTGGATGGCTATAACATCCTGACCCTAGCTGTTGGAGCAGCTACTTTGCAAATATATCTTCCATTTTTATTCTTTGCCAAAAATAAAAATTTCCTTCACTGTTCAGTGAATATTCAATTTTATTGTGAATACCATAACTCTAGGAGGGTAAAGGGAACCAGGTATTAGCAACAGTTTGGTTAATCTGCCCAGGCTTCTACAGGTAGTAACTGATTCTCTTCTGTTAAATATGGTAGATATTGAACCTTCATTGACATGGACACTAAAACCTTTGCTTTCCCTCAAAGAAACAATTTATCCTAATTGTATTCATATGGGCAATATATTTTGATTCAGTTTTCATTTCATTCACTGATTCACTCCACCAACAAATATATATGTAGAGGGTACCTGCATATATGTGACTATTGTGTTAGATACCAGAGTTATAAATATTGAGCCAAAAACAGCCTCTGGGCTCCTGGAGTCCACAGTTGACTGCAAGCAGGGCAGTAAACAAGTGGTGTGGCAACTAAAGTAATTGAGGTATGAAGCTGGGCGTGGTGCCACATACCTGCAGTCCAGATGCTCAGGAGGCTGATGTGGAAGGTGCCTTGCACCCACAAAGTCAAGACCAGTGTGGTAAACACAGCCTCAAGAAAAAATAATAATTGAAGTATGAATGTATGTCTCAGTGACAAACAGAAGATATCAGAATTATTGATTCATTGTACCTGTCACGGTAGAGGAAGGTGAGGTATAATCTAGAAGAATAAATTAGTCTTCACTGAACAAACACCAGTGGGTCTGACTCTCTAGGAAGATAGAGTCAGATGTGTACAGAACAGCAAGAGAGACACTCTGAATCAGGGACAAACCTGTAGCTCTGGGGCTGGGAGAGGGAGGTTGATGGCTGTGATCGGGAGAAACGGGAGAAGAAATAAGAGAAGCTAGGTCAGGAAAGATCTTGAAGGTTCTATTATAGAGTTTAGACTTAGCCCTGTAGACACCAACTGTTTTCTGTTCTTAACTTCTCTGGTTAGTTCTGGCTCTCTAGCTCTTCAGAGCACACCTAACCAGTTTTAAGAATCTTCACACCAACCTGGGGGTGGAGGTGAACACCTTTAATTCCAACACTCAGAAGGCAGAGACAAGTGGATCTCTATGAGTTCAAGGCCTGATTGGTCTACAGATTGAGTTCCAGAACAACCCAGGCAGGCTACAGAGAGACCCTCTCTTGGAGGAAAAAATAAAAAGACAACCAACAAACAAAAAGCAAAAAAAAATAATCTTCCATTTAACTTGCAGATTGGAGAAGAAACATTAGAAATGTCACAAAGGTGGCATGAAGTTGTGACAAAAATATAAGAGTAGGTTGATAAAGTTGTTGGGGTTGTTTGATTGTTTGTTTGTGAGATGGGGCCTTACTATGTAGCTTAGGCTGGCCAGGAATTCACAATATAGACTACACTGGCTTCCAAAGATCTGTCTGCCTCCACTACTTCCCTTTGCTGGGATTAAGGGCATGTATTATCATGTCTGGACCAAGTGGTAAGTTTTTAAAGAAAGATGAACATGTGTCAGCCAAATGAGGGTGTTTGGAAAGCACTAGATACCAATCTAGAGCCCAGACCAGAAATAAAGACTGAGCATAAACTTTCAACAGCCAAGTGTTTCTTAGGTTTTTTTTTTTTTTTTAACTAAGATCAACTGCATAAGCAATAGCCATACTGCTATATGGATGTGACTAACCAGTGAATGGTCTTGCTAGGGCAGAAAAGAAGTACCAAGCCAAGCTGTGAGGGACAGTAACATTTACGGGAATGGCATACAAAGGAAAACCTGTAAAGAGACAAACACAGGTAAACATGTAGTGATGATGTAGCTGGAAAACTCTGATATACTCAGATACAAGTGCATTCACAAAGAAAGAGACAGGCACACCCAGAGGATATGACCCAGAGATAATGTGAGTTTGTGATGTGGTTAACTCCATCCAGAAAAGGTGGCAAATATAACTCTGCTTCTTTGTGGTGTAGAAGAAGCTTCAAAGATGTGATCCACAACCCAAACCCATCCCTAACTATGTTCCATGCCCCTAAGGTCTATGAGAGACTCTGCATTCACAAGGGCATGCACACCACACACACACACTAAAATAAATATAAAAAAATAAATTTTAAAGAACCTGGAATGCTGGAAGTTTTGGTGCTGGTGGTCATCTAATCCCACATATTCCTCTGGAAGGGAGGGATTTCCTCCTGGGGCATCACTGGCACTGAACATTCCCAGAAAACCCTTCGGTTGACAAATTTTAGTTTGAAGATCCACTTGGATCTTAAGGCCCAATGGCGCACTTGTCAATGAACAAAAGAAAGCAAATCCCTCATGGCAGCTGGATATGGAACATGTATCACATCACCCCTGCCAGCTTGGCATTATTCAGAAAAAGAAACTGAGAGGGGCCAGACAATTTGACAAGGGCACACAAAATATGAAGAGCCTGAACTTTAACCAGCCCCAAACCCTAGTCAACGAGCCCAGGGCATCTTTCTTGAGACCACTCCTGATCCTACACATTATCTCTAACAGTATCAAAATTCAGCCCTCAGTGAGGGTCTGGAAAGGAGTTCTGCTAGTTTTTTTGGTCCTGAATCATGGGTTACATTGTCAACTCCAAGGCTCAGCTCTCTGCCTCCATAACATAGGCATTCTGGAACAGATGTTCTTAGATGATTTGGCATTCCTAGGTCATACACATAGGTTAGAGGACAAGTTCTACAGGTCAATTCTTTTCCTCCCTTCCCCTCTGCTTCCATCATGTGAATCCTGGACTTTGAATGCAGATCTTAAGTCTTGGCAGCAAGCAGCTTTGCCAACCCCCCAGCCATCTCAGCAGTCACCAAGTGTTTTTACCATCCCAGCCCCCCACTCCACCCATCTCACATACCATGTTACATCCTACTGTGTTCGGGTCTCACTTTGGGGTTGTTCCCTCCACAGTGCTGGAAAGCAAGAAGGATTAAGAAAGCAGTGTCTCAAGAGTTGAATAAGAAGATGGCCTTGGGGGAGGACACAAGATCCCTCACTAAGCCCTGGAACTCTGAATTAGTAATTGTCTCCAGGCTGTCAGCATCTGAGGGACAGTCTTGGGAAAACAGGGAAGAATAGACTACCCAGGTACTCTCTCCTGTCATTGGGGAGCTCCCAATCTGGCTGGGGAGGTTGACACAGTAACTTCTCTCTCCTCAGATCTGACCAGAAAAGTGGACATGGATAGTGAAGCTGGGGGTAGGGCAACACTGTGCAAAGGTTGGGGAGTTATTTATATAACCCCAGCCCTCTCCAAACCCTTTCCTATTCCAGCCCAGCTTCCTGTCTCCCATCCGGAGGAATACAGGCCTTGGAAGCATGTCAGACTTGTGTGTTACAATAGGGTTGAAATTCCAAAGGAGGCAATGCTGAAGTTCTGACCCTAGGTCCTCTTTGCTATAACTTGGAAGAAGAGAGGAGCAGTTAATGAAGGTGAGGGCTTCAGCCCTGTCTCCCAGTCCCTCAATCTTCCAGAGCTGACAATTTAACCCTTTCTTCTTTTTTTTTTTTTTTTTTTAAAGACTTTATTTATTTATTTGCCTTGGTGTTTGCCTGGAACTGGAACTACAGACAGTTGTTAGCTGCCATGTGGGTGCTGGGAAACGAACCCGGTTCCTCTGGAAGAGCAGACAGTGCTCTTAACCGCTGAGCCATCTCTCCAGCCCCCCCCCCTTTCTTCTTTTTTAAGCTTTATAATGAAGCTTATTTTGGAAGGTATGTGTGATCCTCCCCTCCATTTCTTTATTTTGACTTTTCAGGATTTTTTAATACATTTCAAATAAGCAGGACTGGTTCATTCTGCTCCTTCACTATAGTGTCTCTGCCTTCTTTTCTGTGGAAACTAGAACATAAAGGCTTCTAGGGCATTGAACTTTGAACTTCACACTCACTTCCCTTGTTCTTGGTGCTGACTGATTTTATTTTTCCTGGCCATCAGCAGAAAGTCCTTGACATCCTCAATTTTCTGAGGCACGGCAATGAGAATAATAGTGTCTATCTTATCTTTTCACATTTTTCCTGGACCTGTGGAAACCCTACCAAGACCAAGATCAGTGTGTTGTGGGCACTTGAGGAGGGTGGAAAACTAGACACACAGAAGAGGCGTTATGGCAGGTGTGGGAAGCAGCCCAGTGTCATAGGAGAGTGTCAGAGGCTGAAAGTTTCTGGTTTGATTTCCAGCACCAGCCATTCCTCCTGGACAAGTGCCTTAACTCTGGCCTCAGTCTCCTTTAATATGGGGGGCAAATAGTTTCCTTCCACAGTTCTTATAAGAACTAAATGAAAGCAGAACATAGGCATTGAAATATGAAATTCCTCCAATTTAGTATTTTATAATATGTGCTTTTCTTCATTTAAGGAAGCTGAAATTCAGGGTGGGCTTCTGTCTGCCTGGAATGATAAGACAATGATCTTTTCTGAAGAGCGGGTGGATCTTCTCACCATTCACAAATTAGGACCCATCAGAAGCATTAGGAAGCTCGTTAAACACATGAGTGCTCACACTTTCCTCACAAACTTCTGATTCAAGGGCTTCTGGGTGGAGCCCTAACATCTACATTTTAACAAGTTCCCTCGAGTTATTCACGTGCACATGTAGCTTGAGATGCTCTGTGCTGGATAATGCACTGTGTTGTTCATCCAGCAAGCATGTGCCATGAGCTGGGCTAAAGCCATGAGCTCTGGGAGAAATTCTTGCCTCAGTGAGCCTGATTAAATGGCTGCCCAAAAAAGCCTTCAAGGAGATGCATCATTTAGGGACAACAGATATAAATCTATAGATAAATTGCAAGCCAAAGAAAGAGTTATCTCACAGGGGTGGTGGTTGCCTGCACAAGACCTGCACAAGAGCAAGCCAATAAACATTCTAGAGTGGGCAAGGAAGGGGTTCATGAGCTCTTACTTCTGACTGGGGAACTATGGACAGTTGGTGGCTTGGAGCAGGAAGAATCTGTCTTGGGCTCCAGTGTATGATGGCCCCATACTCAGGCAACACAAAGTGGAGTGAACGGCTTATTAAAAAACAACAACAACAAAAAATGCCCTAGAGGTGGTGGAGAGGTGGGGTATAGGTCTGGGAGAATTAGGGAAAGGATGAGTGAATATGATCAAAAAACACATTCTTTTTAAAAATGCTTGGCAAAGGAAGAAATGAAGAAAGGTTTCCTAGGGGAAAGAAAGTCTGACCGTTCAAATGATAACACTTAACCAGCCTCGGCTGTAGATGTGTGATAACAGTTGATGTGACAGAGTGATGAGATCGGTCTGCATCTTAGGGTACCAAGGAACATGGTAGGAAGTACAGCAAGAAAAGGTCTGTGAGTTTGAGGATTGTATTGCAATAGATATACTCAGACACAGAGTTAGAATGAAGTCCTTGGGATAACATCATCCATACAAACAGGCAAAGAGAACAATTAAGAAACTGTTACTGGAGAAGACTCATTTGAAATAATAGCAGTAGATTGCAGAGTGATCAATTCCAAAGATGTTTAAGTAGTTCTTTCCCCTGAAAGCTTTAGAATTATCATTGCTGTGATGAAACACCATGTCCAAAAGTAATTTGGGGAGGAAAGGATTTGTTTGGCTTACACTTCCACAGCATTGTTCATCATCAAAGGAAGTCAGGACAGAAATTCAAACAGGGCAGGAACCTGGAGGCAGGAGCTGATGATGAGGCCACAGTGTGCTACTGTTTACTGGCTTGCTCTGCCTGCTTTTTTCTAGAACCCAGGACTACCACCCCAAGGGTGGCACCACCACGTGGCATTGGACCCTTTCAGATCAGTCATCAATTAAGAAAATGCCCCACAGGCTGGAGAGATGGCTCAGAGGTTAAGAGCACTGGCTGTTCTTCCAAAGGTCCTGAGTTCAATTCCCAGCATCCACATGGCAGCTCGCAACTGTCTGTAACTCCAGTTCCATGGCATCTGATACCTTCACACCAATGCACATAAAATAAATTTAAATAAATCATATTTAAAAAAAGAAAAGGGGCTGGAGAGATGGCTCAGCAGTTAAGAGCACTGTCTGCTCTTCCAGAGGACCCGGGTTCGATTCCCAGCACCCACATGGCAGCTAACAACTGTCTATAGTTCCAGTTCCAGGCAACACCAAGGCAAATAAATAAATAAATAAAGTTTAAAAAAAAAAGAAAATGCCCCACAATCAGATCTTATGGAGATATTTTCTCAGTTTAGGTTCCTTTCTTCCAGATGATTCTAGCTTGGGTCAAGTTGATATAAAACTATCCAGGATGTGTAGTGAAAAATAGAGTAACTCCAAAAATGCCAAATGGATATCTTGCTTGTGTCCAGCTGAAATCAATTAGAAGCTATAGCTACGGAGCCATCTGCCCTGTCTTTTCCCACATGCAGTAAGCCATAAAGATCTTTCAAGAAAAAAGTCCCTCTCATTCCAAGATGGAAAATACCTCTGGTATTCAGAGTCTGGGGCATCAGTGGAATTGAATAAACAAATGGTTTGAAATTACCCTTATTTTTGACAAGCTTTATCACTCTCTTGGCTTGTGTATTTACTGGAAACACACCAGAATTTACTACCCAAGTCCAGATATCCATTTGTCCTGTCATTCCTACTCAAATTTATAATCCGTTGTTTCGTTTGTTTGTTTGGTTGGTTGGTTGGTTGGTTGACTGGTTGGTTGGTTTGGTTTGGTTTGGTTTGGTTTGATTTTGGTTTTTTTGAGATAGTGTTTCTCTGTGTAGCCTTGACTGTCCTGGAACTTGCTCTGTACACCAGGCTGGCCTCAAATTCACAGAGATCCACCTGCTTCTGCCTCCCAAATGCTAGATTAAAGGCATGCACCTACCTCACCACCACATAATTCTTTGTTTTTAAAGGTATAATGGCATCATCCTTGGTCATTTCCTCAGGCTTCATTATACTTGTAAAATCAAATTTTTTAAACTTTTTTTTTTTTTTGCTTTCTGAGTTTGTTGGTGCACACCTTTAATTCCAGCACTCAGAGGTAGAGACAGGCAGATCACTGTGAGTTCAGGGCCAACCTGGTCTACATAGAGAAAGTCAAAGGCCAGTCAGGTCTACATAGTAAAACCCTGTCTTTAAGAAAAATAAAATAGAAAAATTGCTGGAGAGATCAGTGCTTAAGAGCATTTGCTGCTCTTCCAGAGGAGCTGAGTTCAGTTCACAGCCAGGTGGCTCACAACCGCCTGTAATTCTAAGCCCTCTTCTGACCTTCAACTCAGGCTCCGGCTCTCATTTCTCCCATGCCCACACACAAATAAACAAACAAACAAATATAGCATTAATATAAATTTTACAACTCTTTTCTGCATCTACTTTGGGAATGAAAACTGTTGACTTTCCAGAAAATGTCAGCACCACTCTAAAAGGACACACAATTATTCAGGGCCTCAAAAGAACTTCCACTCACTGATGGAAAGCTGAGTCTCCCTGGAAGGAAAAAGATGAGGCTCTAGGTTGACACATGGTGAAGAAACAGAAAGGAACCGGCTGCTGTATGTGTGTGAACTGTCTGTGCTCCAGTATAGAACAAAATCAGGGATGCAAGCTGAGCTCTGCACATGCTCACTTTCCCATCAATACTGTTAGAAATTCAGAAAAATGGGTCTCTGAATTGTCTCTGAAATTGAAGATCTGAAATTTTATAGGTGAAAAATATATTCACAGAGTTCAGATGAGGACAGGTATTGCTTGTTCTGTCTCTCGCAAAGTAATTAATCCTTTAAAATGATATTGGACTTGTTTTAAATCCAAAGGCTTTCATCCAACAAACCACAATAGTTAAAACAGGGACATCAGAAAGTTTTGGCATCTGTGTTTCTGAAAAAGGAACACTGTAGCAAGCTAATGAGTAAGATCCCAGTTACCCATCTCCAGAAATAAGACCCTGAATTAGATGAACAACCAGGGATGTGTTTTAGGATAATAAAAGCCTTCTGTTGATTGCCAGAGATCTCTCTTGATAGTCAGCTCTGATAGCACGAGAGATGACTCTTACTGTTATCCACTTGAAGTAGAGGCAGGGGGACCATGGGCTCAAAGTCAAATATATAGCAAGTTCTAAGCCAGCCTAAGCTTAAACTCCTGTCTCAAAAAAATAAAATCAAGTCAAGTGTGGTCATGTCAGGCCAGCCAGGGCTACATAGTGAGACCCTGTCTTTATGAAAAAATCCAGCACTCAGGAGGCAGAGGCAAGAGGACCTCCGTAAATTCTAGACCGGCCTCGTCTACATAGTGAGTTCTGGCCCAGCTAAGACTACATAGTGAGGCCCTATCTCAAAAAGTAAACCAATAAAATCAGTTCTTGTATTTATTGGGTTCCTAGATCCAACCAAAGGACCCAAATAAGAATTAAAGAGCTAAAGCTAGGAGGTAGTAGTACATACCTTTAATCCCGGTACTCAGGAAGCAGAGGCAGGTGGATCTCTGTGAGTTCAAGGCCAACTTCAGGACAGCCAGAGCTGTTACACAGAGAAACCTCATCAACCCAAAACAAAAATAACTAAAACTTTTCTATTTTATTTTTTTCTATAAAAATTTTTATATTTTCTATAAAAAATAAACATAAGACTAAAACCTGAAGAAGAAAAAAAGTTTTAAAACCTTTAAAAACTAAAATTAATGGATAAATAGATGACTTTATGGATAAAAATAATTGTCACCAAGCCTAATGACCTGCATTTGGTCCCCCAGAACCCATGTGGTGGAGAAAACCAACTCTTTCCAAGTTGTCCTCTGAACTGCACATATGCCTATGGCATATGTGCACTTGTACAAATAAATAGCAAAATATTTATTTTTTTTCAAATAGAGGGTTTGAATTGAGGTGAACAGAGTTCATATAACTAAACAGAGTTACTTACAAGAAGCCATAAGGTTATTAAATGAAAATCCCAGTTCCAAAAGTGGGCTACCTCGCTACAAATTGTTGGCCAGGAAAGCCTATCAGGATCAGTCCCTCAGACAACATAAGCTATTACCACTGCTGTTGATTCCCCACCAAAAGCAGCTGGAAAGGGCCTTTTGCTGAAGACGACATACTACAGGACAGACTATCAAGTTGGAAATATGCTAGACGCTTCCTCTCCTATGACCAACTTTTATAGTGCTAGAAGGTATTGTGCAAGCTGCTGAGGGAGAATTGTCAACAGTCTTACTTAACAGTGGGTCGTGTATGCAAAAATACTGAACAGCCAGGGAGGACAAGCTACTGGCACAAAAGATGTTAGAAGCAGAAGCATTAGGTTGTAGAATATTGTCTTTCAGGGATGGCATGGCCTTTGTGCTCTTCAACTCTAAGCAACTGTGATAACCTGTGTATCATCCCATCATTGAGCAGTGAGGTCTCACAAGGCTCCATCCCTCCCTGTGGATCAGGCAGTCAATGATTACTGGGGGAGGGAAAGATTTTGTGTTCAATGGTATAGCCACGGCTGAATTGATCCTATAAAATAACCTAATTAAACAAGAATAAAAGGCATAAAAATAGAAGGAGAATTAACTGGGTAGTGGGAGGGAGACAAGAAAGGATGACACAAGGAAAATATGATGAAAATGCATTATCTATGTGTATAGAAATTCCATAATGAAATCCACTATCCTGTATAATTAATACATGTTAATGATTTTTTAAAGAACTAAGAGGATTAGCAGGGTCAGTCTCCACTACACCAATCGTACCTCTGTGAGATTCTTTGAACAGCTTACTGAAAACAGTTTTCTCTCTGCTATTATTAATTCTGCTTGTGAATATAACACATTTATCATGAAAACTTTGGAAAAAGAGAAAAGCATAAATAATATATGCTTTTATATATTAGGGACCACCTCTAATGCCATAGTTCAGTCAGTGATAATCATGTTGAAGTTATTTAGCATGTTTCTTCTAATGGTTTTACCCACAAATATCAGGATTTAAAATGCAAATTTATGATAGCTTAGTCAATATGCCCATATTTGTGGAGATGCAAGTTGTTTTCCTATTATAAAAAGGCAACAATAAACATTACATACATCAGTCCTTGTCTTCATTGTTTTCTCTCCTTTTTATTTTACCCCTAGGCTGACCTCAAATTTGCCATCTTCCTGCCTCACTTTCCTCAGGGCTAGAATTACAGGAGTGTGCCACTATGCCTGTTTTGTTTTGTTTTGTTTTGCTTTGTTTGGTTAGTGCAAATCTTTGGAAGTAAGATGAATAATCATTATATTTGTGAATCATAAATTTCTCTCCAGATAAACTACCAAATTACTCTCCAAAAATAGTTTTTGTGACAACTTTGAAGAAATCTTAATTCATCTGATTAATAACTGTCTGAAAGCTTTACTTAAGCATAATATATTTAAATTTGTGTATGCACATGTATGAGTGTACATACTTTCATGCATATGCCAGAAGAGGCCATTGGAGGCCAGAACGGGGTATCAGATCCCCTGGAGCTGAAGGTTCCAATTGGTAGTTATGAGTCACCAGCTTCGGTTCTGGGAACCTAACTCAGGTCCTCTGCAACAGCAGGACATGCTCTTAACTGCTATTCAATATCTCCGTTAAGCATTTAAAGTCACATTCTCTTTTCAGTTAATTTTCTATAAGCTTTACTTTCTATATCATTAACAGCAAATACTTCCTAGTGTCCGTTATATGCCAGACAGCATGCCATTTTCTTTCCTTACATTTTCCCTTTGAATTTTCACAATATTTTTATGACATGGGGTCTATTATTACTTTCATTTCACAGATGAGGAACTGAAGCTTTACAGAAGCCAACTAAGAGACTAGCTCTTGGTCACAAATGAAGAAACAGAAAGTCAGAAATGCCAAATGATTTTTTTATCGACCTGTTTCAGAAAGTTCCTCATTTAATGAGGAACTGTAAAAAAAGAAAACAGTAGACAAGCTAGCAGTGCATCCTGGACAAATAGTGAAAAGAATTGAAAGTGTTACAGGTCAGTTACTACTAAGCGCATTTAAGTTGTAACTGGGGAGATGGCTCAACAGTTAAAAAGCACCTACCACCCTCCCTGGTGACCCAAGGGTTGTTCCCAGCACCTTTGTTGGATGCTCACATTACCTATAACTTCTGCTCCATGGAACCAGACACTTTCTTCTGACCTATGCAAGAACTACACTTACATGCATCTACCCAAAAGATCACACACACACACACACACACACACACACACACACACACACCTTTTTTTTAAGTTTAAGACTATGTTTATTCTGTCATAATGTTGAATTTCCCAAAATTCCCACATGAATGCTTCAACTCCAGTTGTGATAATACTTGGAGATGGTGCTCTTGGGAGATAATTAGAGTTAAATCAAGTCATAATAGTTGGATCCCCAGAATGAGCTCAATACCTTAAAAGAAAAAAAATCAAAGTTTCTTGTCTTCACCATGAAAGAATGCAAAGCCAGGAAGGAGAACAGAACCTGACCATGCCAGCTAGGCTTCCAGCCTCCAATGCTGGGAGAAAATATCAGTGTTTAAACCACACAGCCTAAAATTTTGTTACAGCAGCTAAGACAGGCTCTAAGTTTTTCAATAATAATAACAATGGGCTTCCCTGTAATAATTTGTTGACTTTAACAGTTCTTAAGATCATTAAATGTTAACAATCTTGAAGTTATAATTCCCACCACAGGCTAAGCTAGACTTCCCAGCACTCCCTGAAAAGCTATGAGTCTTTTTTTCCCCAGGGGATTTCTCTTCAGACTCTAATCTTCAGGACCCCAGTCATGCTGCACAAAACAGCCATCTCTCCTGAAAAGCTCCTCTCCAGACTCTTGAGGGGAAGACAGAGTCTGGAGAGGAGCTTTTCAAGAGCTCCATCCTGCTTCCTGCTAATATACACTGTTCCCTTCTAATGTTCTCCCACCTCCCAACCATGCTGTGCCCACTCAGGTCTGGAAGATCTTTCTTATAACAAAACACCCTCTGGGAAATTCTTATAACAAAATACCCTCTGGGAAGGGTATTTGACCTCAGCTTCTTTCTCCAGGAACCTGCAACTGTTTAATGTAACAGTGGTGCCTCTACATGCAGAAATATGAGCTCAAGCTTCTGCCCCCCCCCCACACACACACACTAGTCATGTGACAGTGTGTTATAACTACTCAGACCAACACTGCTCTATCTGGAAGTTTCAGAAGTAGCAGCTCCACCTCACACCAACATGGCCTCCATGCATGACCTTACAAAGGGGAGAAAGCCGCAAGCTGCAGCCATGACCCTGGCCCAGAACTCCAGAGTCCAGAAACGAGAGGACCAAGAGTTTAGGGGCCCAGAAGCCAGAAGCCTAGCACAGTGGTCTAGAGTCCCAGAAGATCCTAAAGTCTGGACTCTACCAGAGACTCAAGCAAGGATCCTGGCTCAGCAACTCGACTAATCACTGTGGGAGCATCCAGGGCCCTTAAACTTGGGCAACCTTTCTTTTTCTTTTTTCTCATCTGTGCCAGAGGCATGATTTTATCACCACAAACTAGTAAACAACACATTTTAAAAAATAATAAAAAAGGAGCCTGCCACAGTGCCAACTGTCAGAAAGGCTGCCTGGGCTTAATTATGGCTAGATTTTAAATGTCATTTTTGACAGGAAGTTTCCAAAATTTAAATGGAAAATGCTGTGGCCAATGGCCAAGTAGTCCAATTACTTAGTACATTTGGGAGTGCATTTTTTTTAAAAAGACATATGATGGTTCTTTCAGCTGGGTTGAGTGGTACATGGCCATAGTTCTGGCATTTGGAATGTGGAGGTGGGTTGTCCATAACTACATAACAAATCTGAGATCAGTCTGGGTTACATAAAAAAGGAAAAAAATATGTATGCTCACTTATACTTAGGACATTCTCTTCTATGCTTTATAGTGAAATGGCATTATTTCATTCCTTTCATGTAAAAATACATTGTGAAATTCACATGGGGTAATGTGTATTGAAAGAGTGTGATTGTTTAGAAAGCTTGCAACACATGGTGCTTTATTTGTTATCTCTGTGTTTATTATTACTCTTAAATTTAACAACTTAAAGATAGGCATTTATTATCTAATTTCTGAAGACCAAAACCCAAAGTAGATTTGGCAAAGGTGGTTCTGGCTCAGGTCACCTGAGGTTGTTACAGTCAGTCAGCTGGGGACTGGAGTCTACAGCCATGCCAGGGCTGAACTAGGTGGAGGCCTGTAGTTTCCAAGCTCACTCCTGTGGAGGTGGGCAAGCCTTAGCTACCAACATGGCAGAAACATCTGTGCCTCAAGGCAACTTCCCCACAGTCTCCACAAAGCACAGTGAAGTTTCCCAGAGCAAAGAATTCAAAAGGATCAAAGACCAAAGCCATAGTCATTTATTACCTTGTTTCAGAAGAGATAGGTCATCTGTGTGTGACCAGACTGTTTTGGTACTGTATGATACAAAGATACACAAGGGCTTCCACTCCAGAAGTAGGAACCATTTGGAGGCCATCTTGGAAGTAGCTTATTACACTGCTTACTGATTTTCTTGTTTGAATCCAGGTTTCTGGCCCCAACCCAAGACCTTCTCATTTGGAAATACCACAGTAGCCACCAAAATAGGTGAATTATCCAACAGATGACCAAAGAGAGAGTTCAGTGGACCAGCAAATGGAGGAATCAGAAAATATTTTAGATTTGGTGGGTTTTTTCCTTTAATATTGAAATCATTACCCTGGAAAATTAAAAGTGTTTCAAAATTATGTATTGTTGTTGTTGTTTGAGGTTGTTTATGGGTTGTTTGTTCAATATAGAGTCTCACTTTGTGGTCCTGACAGGCTGGCCTAGACCTCACAGAGATCCACCTGCCTCTACTTCCTGATTGTAGGCTTTAGAGGTGGGCTCCACCCAAACCCATTGGTCCTGGTTTTGTTGATGGATGGATGGATGGATGGTTGGATAGTTGGTTTTTGAGACAAGGTCTCACTAAGTAGCCTTGGCATGCCCTCTTCAGGTATGCAGATATACATGTAGACATATTACCCATATACATAAACAAATGTTTTGTTGTTGTTTGATTTGGTTTCATGGGTTGGTTGATTGTTTTGTTTGTTTGTTTGGTTGGGTGGTTGGTTGGTTGGTTGGTTTTTGGTTTTTCATGACACAGTTTCTCTGTGTAGCCCTGGCTGTCCTAGAACTTGCTCAGTAGACAGGTTGGCATTGAACTCACAGAGATATACCTGTCTCTGCCTCTCTTCCAAGTATTGAGACTAAAGACATGAACCAACATTGCCCTGCATAAATTACTTTTTTATTTGTTTCATTTGTATTTGTGTTTGTTGTGGGGTACTGCTTTTAGGGGTTGGAGTTTTAGGGGTTTTAAGACTGAGTCTTGGGGGCTGGAGAGATGGCTCAGAGGTTAAGAGCACCAACTGTTCTTTCAGAGGTCCTGAGTTCAATTCCCAGCAACCACATGGTGGCTTATAACTATCTATCATGAGATCTGGTGCCCTCTCCTGGCACACAGGCATAGTGGAGGCAGGATGTTGTATACATAATAAATAAATCTTTAAAAAAAAAAAGAAAAAAGAAAAAGACTGAGTCTCATGAACTTCGAGTTAGCTTCAAACTCAATGTACTAAGGATAACCTTGAGTTCCCAAGTGCTGAGATGCCACTAAACTTCATTTTTTAGGACACTTTCAGATGTACAACTAAATTGAGCAAAAGCTTTATTCTGTACCTTAATTTCAGCTACATATAGAGTATAAAGTGTCTCTGGTTTTCTCAGTTAGATCCTTGACTAGGGTTCATACTTTGGGAACTGCTGTTCTCACACCAAATTTCTGTAACCCAGTTTTAGCACCTGCTCAATGACTTGTCCTCTCCTTCTCTCTCTTTCTTCTCACTACTGCTAATCTTCAGAGCCCCCTATAAAAGAGTACCTGTGAAGGCTTGTCCCTCACGAAGGACCTACATTCAATTTCCAGCACTCACGCATTACCTCCAGCTCCAGGGATCCAGGGTCCTCATCTGGCTTCTAAAGACACCAGACACATGAAGTGCACTTACATATGTGCAGGTAAAGCACTCATACACATAAAATAAAAAAAATATTTTTCAAACTAACACATAAAAGCTTCCCTCCACAGGTGAAAGAAATCTTAAATACCCTTTGAAAAATAATCTATGAGTTTATTATATATGTCTTCTCTCTCTTTCTCTGTGTGTGTCTGTGTGTATATCTCTGTCTCTTTGTCTGTATGTCCTCTCTCTCTCCTCCCCTCCCCCCCCACAAGCCTATGTGTAGTGTTCTACAGCTTGCACCTTGCTTTTTCAACTACCAAAATATCTTAGAATTCTTTCCTCATTAAAATATAGATTTACCATCTGAGAATAAGACTTAGTCAAGAACCAAGAAAATTGTATTTATTCAGGGCTACTTGAATCCTGGAAATCATGAGTTCAAGCAACCTCGAAAGTGTGCTTCGAGGTCTTACAAAGTAGCAGCTGTGTTTATCTTTGGACATCAAGGAACTGAGACCAATTCTGGGGAAGTGAGAGCATCTAATAAGGAGTTAAGCAAAGTCTCAGTTTTGGGTAGTTCAGAGTAAGGGGTCTGTTATAGGGAATATCATTGAGGAATTATAGAATGCTTCTGGGAGGGCTGACCAGAGCTATTGGGAGCTCACTGCATCAGAAACAATCGCTGAACAACCTTCAGGGAAGGGAACTAAACCCTCCAAAGGTTTGATAGATGACTATCAAATGGCATGGGCAGTTTGTGGAGCCGCTTGCAGTAGGATCAGAGTATGTTCCTGGTGCATGAACTGACATCTCAGAGCCCATTCCCTATAGAGGAACACCTAACCCAGCCTTAATACTGGGATGAGGGACTTGGACCTACCTCAGCTGGATATCCCAGACTAAATTGACTCACCTTGGGACCTTTTGCCCTCCTTGGGGAATGGATGGGGGAATGGGTGAGAGAGAACTGGGAGGAACTGGGAGGAGGGAAGGAAGGGGGAGCAGTGGTAGATATGGAAAAAACTTTTTATTTATTTTTATTTTATGTGAATTGGTGTTTTGCCTGCATGTATAACTGTGTAAGGGTGTCAGATCTTGGAATTACAGACAGTTGTTAGCTGCCATGTGGATGCTCTGGTCCTCTGGAAGGACAGTCAGTGCTCTCAACCACTGAGCCATCTTTCCAGCCCAAAAAAACTTTTTAAATAAAAAAAAGTTTGTAAAATAATAATAATAATAATAATAATAATAAAAGAATGCTTTGGGAAAATGCTGTTTTGCTCGGCCCACAGGTCAGCTTGGATGTGGGATGGCAGGCAATCCAAGCCCAGTTCAAAGGTTCAACTATGGAAGTCTCCGGCCACTTATTAACAATGACCTCTCGACTCCTGGTTAAGTGCCCTGAGCCAGCACTGCCCCCATTTTGACTGTTGCATTGCTTGCCAAGTTTGCATCATTCTTTAAAACACTGCGGGATTCTATAATTATAATTCTACCATAGAGTACGTCACCATTTATTCAACCAGTCATCTGTGGGTGGATGATTAAGCTGTGTGCTTTGTTTTTGTACAAAGTACAATGAATATCTATGTATGTGCCTCTAAGTATAAAGAGGAAATCTACTGGGTAAAACTTTAGCTTTCACCAATTTCTCTAGTTAAAGGCTATATGTATTTCTGGCTTTGTGGTGTGTGTGTGTGTGTGTGTGTGTGTGTCTGTGTGTGTGTGTGTGTGTGTGTCTGTGTGTGTCTGTGTATGTGTCTGTGTGTGTGTGTTCACATACACATGCACAAGTGTAGAATCAGAATTGTAGGCAACAATTCCTCTCCTAGGAATTGAACTTAAACTACTAGGTTTGGCAGCAAGCATCTTTTTTCTCAAACTTACAAAGATCCACCGGCCTTTGCCTCTCAAGTGCTGGAATTAAAGGCGTGCCCCACTACCACCACCCAGTGGCAGCAAGCATCCTTACCCACTGAACCTCTCAACAGCCCAAGATGATTTGAGATTCTATGCTGGATATGGTGAAGCCCCCTGTGCTGTTCAGTGCTCTACCGCCATCCAGTGGTAAGGTGAGTTACCACAGGCCCTCTGGGAGGCTCTCATTTCCTGATGGAATTATGCCCTTGATTTCTAAGTAGGGTTGCTGAAACAGGCAAATTTAAGTATAGGACACTTGCAAATTTAAATTTTGGATAAACAACAAATAACTTTTTACTTGAGTTATACTTACAGGTTTTTTTGTTTTTAAACTTTTATTTATTTACTTATTTATTTGCCTTGGTGTTTTGCCTGGAACTGGAACTACAGACAGTTGTTAGCTGCCATGTGGGTGCTAGGAACTGAACCCGGGTCCTCTGGAAGAGCAGACAGTGCTCTTAACCGCTGAGCCATCTCTCCAGCCCCACAGTTTGTTTGTTTTTTTTTTAAGTTCACTTACCTGAAATCCAGATTTGACTAGATAGCCTGTAATTTATGAGAATTCTATTTCAAGGACCCTGAGAACTGAAGTTCCCAGAAAAACAGCCATACCTGTGTTAAAGATTATGCAAGGCTAATTGACAGATTATACCACCCTTACTGGAGAGTTTGGTTGTTATCTTGGGCTGTCTCTAGTCCCCTCAGTAACCATTTATTTATTGGCTATCTCTGTACCTGGCATAATATCTTTTCTACTATATGGTAATTTAGCAGACCATGCTCTTAAACTAACCCAAAGCTAAAAATGTCATCAGACAGCATTAGAAACCTGTGGGACTCTCTGTGTGGCCCAGGCTGACCTCAAACTCATAGAAACCCACAAATCTCTGGCTCCCAAATGCTGGGATAAAAGGTGTGTGCCACCATGCCTGGAAATCTTTGGCTTTTTTTACATTCCACAACTGTAAAGACTCTGTGAAACCATTTTCATAATGGAACCTGTTACTTGGAGCAAGCAGTATCTGCAGCTGGGCCATGGTCACTCAGAATTGCCTCCAGAATGAATGATCACAGCCAGGCAAAACTCTAAAACAAACTACTGGTCAAAAGAATAGAATAGAGTTGGGCTGCTTCAGTTGTTTTGACCAAAGAACTAGCCCTAGAAATGGGGTTCACCATACACCATGCCAAAGAGATAGGTGGAATCTATCCTTTAATGCAGTGGTTCTCAACCTTCCTAGCTGTGACACTTTAATACAGTTCATGTAGTGGTGACCCCAAAATCATACAATTATTTCATTGCTACTTTATGACTGTGATTTTGCCACTGTTATGGATCATGATGTAAATATTTGATGTGCAGGATATCTGACATTCAACCCCTGTTCTGATCCACAGGTTGAGAACAACTGCCCTAGTGCAGAGCCTCCTGGACTGCAGCTGTGTGAGCCTGGTTTTCTGAGTTACTCAGAGTGTAATTTCCCCTTGTCTTTCTTCTGAGCATGCTTTCCTCAGCACTTTGGGTCCCCCCCCCACCTTGACATTCTGGGCTCTCTTACCCTTTCTCTAACACCTCCCTGCCTGCCTGTATGTATACCATGGGTATGTCTGACATCTATGGCAGGTTAAACAACATGGCTTTTTCCAGACTCTCCTCCATGTCCTCCTCCAGATGACCGCTGAAGTCTGTAGCTTGCCTGCCTTGTGGCTATCTTAAACTCTGATTTAAAAAAAAAAAAAAGTTGTCCTTGAGTTTTGATTTGAGTCTATTCCTAAAACCTTGTAACCCTGGCTGTCCTGGAGCTCCCTCTGTACACCAGGTTGACCTCAAACTCACAGAGATCTACTTGCCTCTGTCTCCCGAGTGCTGGGATTAAAACTGCCACTATCAGGCTTAAATTATTTCTTTTTAAGATTTATTTATTTTTAGTTTTTGGTATGGGTGTTTTGCCTGTGTGTATCTGTGTACTGTGTTCCACATGTGTGCTTGATGCCCTAAGAAGCCAGAAGTCAGGCAGTGGTGGCACATGCCTTTAATCCCAGTACTCAGGAGGCAGATGGATCTCTATTGAGTTCCAGGTCAGCCTGGACAGGGAGTTTCCAGGACAGCTAGGGCTGCTACACAGAGAAACCCTGTTGTTGAGAGAGAGAGAGAGAGAGAGAGAGAGAGAGAGAGAGAGAGAGAGAGAGAGAGAGGAGTGTCAGAGTAACCAAGATCCTCTACAAGAGCAACAGTACTCTGGAGCCATCCCCTCTACCACCACCAGGTCCCATTCTCAAATTATCTTATTAAGAAAACTTAACTTAAGAATCCCAAAAGGGGACTCTTAATATCTCTGAAATCAAAATCACAGGTGTCCTTTGTGGCCTCAGTTTCAAGGGGGAACTCTCATGACTCAGTATTTGGAGAAGTTCACATGAAACTGTGACTGTGGAATAGGAAGGTGCCTGGTGTCTGTAAATTCTGGCAGCAGAGCTGGGGGCTCAGAGCACTGCTCTAGAAGCAAGAAGAAAGCAGAGACATGCTGGGTTTTGTTGTTGTTTGCTGGTACTCACTATCCTGGAAACCATTGCTCACTGACGGCAGTGAGCCCCAAGGTTCTTTCCACCTGGTTGAGTCTATCCAGCTGGTGCCTAACTTTTTAGGTGGGTTCTAGGATTCAAACTCAGGTTCTCAGTGTAGAAAATACTTTACTAATTGAGCCATCTTCCTAGCCAGAGTTGTTTTAACACAAGATGGGGGGCTGGGCTACAACTCATGGTAGAGCACTTACACCTGGAGTTCCAGCACTAGCAAGATAGAGAGAAACCTCCTTCATCCTGAGAGGAGTTTAGGCACAGGAGCCAGGTGATGATGTGAGTGGGCTTCTCTGGGCTGCTTCTCCATCCAATCATCTGTGTCTTTCTCAGCTCCCATCCTGCACAGCAGAGTACTGGGGTTACAGATGTGTGCACTTTGTCCAGATTTTCACATGGAATCTTGACATCAAGCTCCAGTCATTAGAGCTCTTCTTACCCCCAAACCACCTCTTCTAGAAGAGTCATAGCAACATAGTTCATATTGAGTCCATACTAGAAATTGATATATATATATATATATATATATATATATATATATATATGGAAGAGGCAACATGGCTTTAAAGCCTGGAGAAGAGTTTTATTAAGAATGAGAATGAGAGCCCTAAGAAGACAGAGACCAAGAGAGATATGGGAGAGGGGTGAGGCAAAGGAGCCTCTTCAGAGAACACAAGCAAATACCTGAGTAAAACTCACTTGAGGAGTCTCCAAATCAATCCCAGGACAAAGGAGAAATCTGACTTTTCATAACCTCTTAGGAGTGTCAGAAAGTTTTATATCATACAATGTAGTTCAATATAGCTGTAAGGATTTCCAAAGCTTGCATTCACCTAGAATGTAATTGTCAATCATCCCCCTGGGTGTGGCGATGCAAACATGGGCCCATCCACCCCTTTAAAGAAAGGGCTCACACGAGTGCCCGCCCCTTCTTCCCCTTCCCTTCTCTCTCTGCTCCCTTCTGCCCCATCTCTGCTCCCTGCTGTTATAAACTCTAGTGTGGTACTTCCGGTGTTGAGATTCCATTTACGCGACACGTGCAAAAAACTAACAATAGCATATCTGACAAAGAACATTGAGGAACAGGTGTTCATTAGGACCACACGTTAGGGGCTGCAGCTATTGTGCCCTAGCAGAGACTATAGGGAGCAGAGGAAGCCCTGAGTGAGAGAAGTCCTGAGTGAATGTGTATTGCTGACATGGGCACAGTCAGGACTCCTGTGCCTCAGCCTACTGGCAGTGCCAAAGCCTTCTCTCAGGTAAGGCTCAGGAGGATGACAGAGCCTTCCTCTGTGGTCCTAGTGTAATGGGGTGACCAGTGTGTACAAAAACTACCAATTGTAGCCTAGGACTGCTCACCTCCAGAGACTGGCTAGATCCTTTCCACTAGACCCTAAAGAAGATTCTGGGTGGCCAGTAGGTGCCAATTCATCAGAGTAAGCACACCACACACACGCGCACACATGCACACCTGACACCAGACTGTCTGCAAGTGTCTGTGTGTCTGTCCTTACTTCACTCCTTTGCTATCTCTAGTTAGGGTTCAGAACCCAAACCTTGAATCCTTGAAGGAAGCAGTAACCCTCTATGTCACAAAGAGCTGCAGGAAGGCTGCCAGATATGGCCTTTTAAATGATCACTGTTAGAGGTAAACCCTAGTTCTTTCAAACAACCCACATGTCAGTCAACAGGGAATAAAGTATAATATATCTATTCAATCTGTACACAATAGTGAGAATAAACTGTTACCCCCAGAAATATAAACAAACCTCACAAACATGGCACTGAGTGAACAGAGCAACAAAAGAGTACTATGTGGGCCCATTTACAGGAAATTCAGGACTAAGCAGGACTGATCTGCAGTTAGATACTGCCATCCCTTCAGGGGATATTGTCTTGGTGCTTTGTTTGTGTTAATACAATTTTAAAAAACATATGTAAGGGCTGGAGAGTGGCTCAGTGGTTCAGAGTCCTGAATGCTCTTACAGAGGACCTGAATTCACTTCCAAGCACCTACTGCACAAAATCAGAGAGACAGAGAAAGAAGCCACAACCACTTCTCACCTTGATGCTTCTCCCTAATCCTCAGAGCTAAACCCTATCTCCTCTCCCTTATCACTTTCTGTTTCAACTTTGTAGTGCTGGGATTAAAGGTATGTGCCACCACCACCTGGCTTTGTTTGGCCTTGAATTCACAGAGATCCTTTTGGAGTGCTGAAATTAAAGGCATAGGTCACCACTCTCTGGCCTTCCTGAATAAATTTGTGATTTGGCTTCTGATTTTCAGGCAAACTTTATTAAATATACAGTTATCACCACATGCACCCATATTGTAAAGCAAAATAAGGTAGAAAAGGTCAATTATTAGAAACTTATTTAGTGGCTTACTTAAAGCACTTCTTGTACTGCCTGTTTGCCAAACATGACTTCACTTGCTACCCAGAACAGAATGACTTGGAGACATACTTGAAACAATGGGTTGTTGCCCTTAACAGCCTACTGACTGGCACACATGTTTCTGTAAAATCTCACTTGCTTGCCTGTCACAGCTTGTGGTTGTATAGAGTATAAAATGAGAATGCAACCTGAACCCAAATGGAAGTCTTTCTGGGACTATCCTGGCTTCAGTCTACTGTTAGCATCATCTCTCTTCAACTCTCTCTGGTACTTATTCCAGAAAGGTTCCCAAAACAGCTGGGTAGTTCATAACTGCTTTACTCAAGCTTCAAGAGGATCCAGCATCCTCTAGCTTCTAAGGACACCTACACTCACATGCATATACTCACATGGAGATGCATACACATACAAGTAACTAAAATAATGAAAATCCCAGCACTTAGAAGGCAGAGGCAAGATCTCTGTGAGTTCAAAGCCAGGATGTTCTATATTGTCAATTCCAGGTCATCCAGGGCTTATAGAGATCCTGTTTCAAGATAATAATTTCCAATTGCTTAAAAGTCAAAAGTATAAAAGAATACCATCTGTAAAATTATCACAAAAAACTAGCTGCCATGAGATTAGGGGCATAGCTCAGTTGGTAGAATGCCTGCTTAGCATTCATGAAACCCTGGGTTCAATCTTCAGCACCACATGGTGGCTCACAATCATCTGTAACTCTTCTGATGCCCTCTTCTGGCCTCCACAGGCACTAGACGTGCAGTGGTGCACAGACATACATGAAGGCAAAACACCCATACACGTAATAAAAAATAAAAATCAACTGTGTTCTCACAGTTACCATTACCATTTTGAGGTAGTTTCATCTGGGTAAATTTCTACACATACATGAACATTTAAACAATAAAATCCTGTTCTTTATTTTCATCTTTTCCCACCTACCAGTATACATTTTAAACATTCATATAATATTTTAAGTATTTTAAGAATCTCCATTACATATGCATACCTTAATTAATTGAATCAGCTTACAGCAACTAAACATGTAAGTTATCTCTCCCTTTTTGCCATGATAAAGAGTACCAGTAGACTGGGGGAATAGCTCAGTCATAGAGCACTTGCCTAGCATATGGAAAACCCTAGGTTCAACCCACTCACCACAAAATAAATAAGCAAACAAAAACACAAGGCATGTGGGCATGGTGGCACACTCAAGTAATCTCAACCCCAGGGGGACTGAGGCACAGAGATAAAAAATTCCAGGCCAGTAAGACTCTCTCTGAGAGAGGAAATGGGGGAAGAGGCAATAAGTAAATTTAAAATTTTTGTCTTATTTTGCCATTCCTTTCTCCCTGTATTTTTGTCGGGTTAAACCTAGGACCTGGTACGTGCTGGGCAAGTGCTGGACCTTGGAGCTCTTTTTCAGCCTCTATTGGAGATAATTTTTTCCATTTTTATTATGAATAAAGTCTCATTTTTTATCCATGTATCCCCTTGTTCAAACTCCCTTCCCCCTCCCACCCCTCCCAGTCACTCTCTCTTCTCCCCATCTCCTTATCTCCTCCCCAGCAAGGGCAGGAGGTCCCAAGGTTCCAAGGTGGCTTAATTCAGCATCCACTCCAGGCAGATCTGTTTTCCTCATCCCAACATCAAGACTAGGTCAGGTGTTCCTCTGGAGGAAATGAGCTCCAAGTTACTGGTCCAAGGTGTTTCAGATCCCAAGCTGTTCAGTGGTTGTGGGAATGCTTTGCTTTTTTGTTTGAAGTCCACTAATGAGTGAGTACATCCTCTGCTTCAGCACCACATGGTGGCTCACAATCATCTGTAACTCTTCTGATGCCCTCTTCTGGCCTCCACAGGCACTAGACGTGCAGTGGTGCACAGACATACATGAAGGCAAAACACTCATACACGTAATAAAAAATAAAAATCAACTGTGTTCTCACAGTTACCATTACCATTTTGAGGTAGTTTCTTTCTGGGTTTGTGATACCTCACTCAGGAGGATATAGAGATAATTTTTAAAAAAGACTTTATTCTTATTTTACATGTGTGAGTGTTTTGGCTGCACGTCAAATGTATTGTGTGTGCCTAGTGCCCTCAGAAACCAGAAAAGGGCAATAGATCCCTGGAACTGTGGTTACAAGCCTCCATGTGGAAGCTGACAAGTGAGCCTGGTCTTCTTGAGAGCAGAAGGGCTAGCTAGTAACCACTATACTATCTCCACTTGGAGATAGTTTTAATCCCACTCTTTCCTTTCTTCTGTCTTTTTGCATTTTGCAAAATCAATCATAAGCCTTTTTCTAAAAAGCCCTTAGAAGTCAGGTGTGCATGGTACATGTCTGTAAACCAGAACTAGGGAGGTGGAAGCAGGAAGACCAGGAGTTCAAGATTATCCAGCTTAACTTTTGTTACATAGTGAGTTAAAAGCCAGACTCCCCTACATGAGACACTATCAAACAAAGAAAAGAAGAAAAAAGCTGATGGCCCTAAAACTCCTTCTAGAACAATGGTCACCTTTTTTATTTATTTTGTGTCTGTTATTGTGTTTTATTGGGGGGTATTGTGTTTTCTTTTTCAGAGTCTCACACTGTAACTCAGGCTGGCCTGAACCAAGCTAGCCTCAACTCACAGAGATCCCCCTGCCTCCAATTGCAGGGATTATAGGTGTGGGTGTGAGCTGCTGACTGATACATTTTAGAGTATTTGCCACTGTGTCTCATGGAATGAGGGCTCTGTGTCATTTTAAGAACATCTAGGAAATTTCTTAGCCATTACAAATAATTCTTTGATGTTCCCTAGTGAGTAGAATCTTACCTGGTCAGTTATCTATTTTCACAGTTTCAAATTTACACCTTTTGACTGGAAAACAGTTCTGGGCCCTTTAAATATTTTTCCTTTGCAGTAATAAAGTTCTGTCATTAGAGGGCACCAATGAAACTGGAAGATACCAATACTTGATGTCCTAGATCTGTGTCATCCCTCCCACCCACCCTACCCCCATTCCCACCCTAGGCAAACTCCACTGTCAGCATGGCCTTGGGGCCCTGGTGCATGCCTGCAGTGTGGGCAGTCAGCAGAGCCAGCAGCACGCTCCACTAAGTAGCCTCCTCCTGTATCCTCAGGCAGCTCTATACTAGGGACCATAGTGAGACTGCTCCCAACACCCTAGCAGGCATAAGTCAAATTCCACCGGGCAGATTTTCAGCAACTGATTCTTCTGTTACTCAACATCAACCCATAGTCCCATCACCTCCAACAAGGGCTGAATCTCAGCTATGAGAACAAGAAATTCTTGGATTCTGTTTCAGAGGGTTGGTGACCTTTTGTAGTCCTTAGAAAACTCTCCTTACATCACCTGGGGTGGAAATTCAGCCCTAAACTGCTTGCTATGCCAGCACAAGTTTCCCAGTGTCATCTCCAGCACTCAGATTAAAAAGGTGGACATGTTGGAGAATACCTTTATTCTGAGTGTTGGGCCAGTAGACAGGACTATCTATGGGCTTTCTAACCAAACAGCCTACCTTAACCAGGGAGCTGCAGGTCACAATGAGTAATGATATCTAAAGGACACACCCATACACAGGCAAAAATGAATTTTAATAAATTCTCTTTACGAAATAATCCCTCATTACTCAAAGCCCATTATACTCCATAATTCTTTCACATTAAACTCCCCTCTTCCATTACCATAGGGTGTGGACATCATTCTGAGTGCTCCTGTCCTCCTCCTGAGAACATCCAGGTTATTTCCAGGGTTTTGTCAAAACATATAAGCCTGCAATAAATATTGTACACATAACCTTGTATATTGGTGGTTTTTATATCTTTGGATTTCCTACACTGGGATTGTTGTTTCACAGGTGCTAAAAAACTTCAAAAGCCTCACAGAGTAGAAAAGTGTCCACAAAACAAACCACTACCTACCAGGCCCACTCTCCTTGCCCTTTGCTTTTAGTCAATATCCTTGCCTTTTGGTTGGGTGAGAAAATGTGTCACTTAATTGTCCCTGGCCCTTTAGTTCATCTGAAACATCTTGGTTGTCATTCTTCCTTTTTTTTTTTTTTTTTTTTTTTTTGAGATTGAGTCTCATTATGTAGCCCTGACTGGCTTGGAACTCACTTTGTAGACCAGGCTGGCTTCAAACTCACAGAGATACACCTGCCTCTCACTTGACCTTTTTTATGAGCATGTACATTTCTATTTGACTTCCTCTTTTATGAGTCATATGGATCAGGGCCCCATAATGACTTCACTTAACCTTGATTATTATCGTAAAAGGGCCTGTCTTCAAACACATTCATGCTGGAGATATGGATAGGGGGATGGGCAGAACACAGATCTTAACACATGTAGAAACAGTGTACATATGTTATTTCTTTTTTGTTTGTATGATTGATGTTTTATCTGTAGCCTAGACTGGCCATAATTTTTTTTCCTGTCTAAGCCTCAAAAATTCTAGGATTAGTACAGCACAGTAGCACACTTTAATCCCAGCACTCAGGAGGAAGAGGTAGGTGGCTCACTATGAGTTCCAGGTCCTATGTAGACCAGGAGAGTACTAGGACAGCCAAGGCTGCATAGATTCTGCCTCAAAAAAAAAAAAAAAAAAAAGCTAGGATTACAGACTCCTTCCTTAAGATATGGATCTCATTTCTATGCCAAGGACATAAAATTATAGTTTCAAATAAAAGTATTTGTATGTTTACATTGAGGTAACGAGTCAGATGTTTTTTTTTTTTTTTTTTTTTTTTTTTTTTTTTTTTTTT